>WEKY01059698.1:1821-15388 GCA_013390045.1 Picathartes gymnocephalus | reverse complement strand
AAAAAAAAAAAAAGAGAGTAATTACACTTAATGGCTAAAATCAAGAATGAACCACCTTGCCTGACCTCCGGAAATTTTCACAGAAATCATGGAATGGTTTGGGTTGGAAGTGAGTTAAAGATCATCTCATTCCTGCTATAGGGACACCTTCCACTGTCCTGGGTTTTCCCAAACCCATCCAAGCTGGCCTTGGACACTCCCAGGGATGGGGAAGTGCCAAACGACCTCCTTTTCCCTATCAAAAAGATGGGATAAATTTCTATCCTCCCCTTCCAGATAGGATTTTTCCTCAGAAAAGTCCTGCAGAAAGGTAAGAACATCCCCAGAAAGAACCATTTATCGGGAATATCAGCCCCAATAAATGAAGACCTTGCAAGGAACAGCGAGCAGGGGGAATTTTCTGGTTAAGACCATTCTGGCTCTGGGAGTTATTTTCCCCAAATCACTCCCAATTGCACCTGCTCTGGACAGAAGGGCACAGAGTGGATTTTTTTTCCTGCTGCATCCATCAAACGGTGACCAGGAAGATGCTCCCACTCACAGCAGGGAGATAAATCCTGCTGGCAGTGAAATCCATCTGCTCCTCCCTGGCCAGACAGAGAGAGCAGCAATGGATACCAACATCTCCTCCATCCCTGAGGGACATCTTTGAGCTGGTTACGTAAGGAACCACCAGCATGGAGCTTTCCAAGGACTCCAAAGCCCTTCCCCTTTAATACCACTGGAGATTAGAGCAAATCGAAGCAGAGTGGAAACCAGGCAAGGGGCTGGGGGTGAGGTTTGGCTCACAGGAAAATGCTGCAGTCTCTCCCCTTAATGCACTCTAAATCCCATCTGATTTCCAACTCGGCTGGCTAGGGAAATAAAAAGGAAAAAAAAAAAAAAGGGGGAAAAAAATAGCCCAGTCTGAATTAAAATGATATCAATGCTGGGAGAAGGGAGGTGGAGTGACTCAGGGAGGGTGTGGAGAAGGGGAGTTTTTAGGGCAGAGGAATCCAGACTGTGAAAGCATTTTGGAAGCAGAGCAAAAGGAGCCAGGGGTGCAGATCTGCTTTCCCAAATCTGATTAATTGCTGGTGTCGAGCATCCAGGGGCAGATCCTGCCTCTGATAAACACGCAGCACTCATCGCCCTCCCGCCAGGCTGCCGGCACAACAAACACAACCCTGCTCTTCCCTCGCTGCCAGATGCATTCCCAGCTCCGGGAACGGGGATTTCCCTTCATTTCTGCTCCCTCTTCAGGCTGGCTGGCTTCACAGCAAGGGAATCAGAGCAGCTCCGAGACAAATTCCTCGTCCCTCCGCTGCTGCAAACGAAACACCGAGGTTCCACAGGGAGCGAGCTCCCGGCTGGATGAGGATCCTGGTGGGACTCAGCTCTCACCTGAGCAGGTTTCTGCTTTCATGCCAGGTGACAGCTCTGCCACCCAGCCACAGGTTCTTGGCCCCTCTTTGACAATTCCAAACAGCCCCACCCTCGAGGTGAGGTTTCTGTATAAATTCACCCTTTTCCGGCTGGTTTTGACACACCTCCTTCCACCTAACCCAAATAACCAGTGGGTTTCTTGGATGATTCCATAATAACCAGTCTGAGCTTGGGAGTTATCCCAGAGTCAGGCTGGAAAAGACCTCTGGGATCACTGAGTCCAACTTGTGAGCCAACACCAAGGCATTCAGTGGCACGTCCAGGTGTTCCTTAAACACCTCCATGGTCAGGCAGGAGAACAGAGCAACTGGGGGCAGTGGATGAGCCCCAAGGAGGCACATGTGCACATTCCATTCATCCCTTGAACTCATTTCTATGGATTTACAGTTTGATTTCTATGGATTTTTGTTTGATTTCTGTGGATTTTAGTTTGATTTCTAGTTTGAAGAGTTGCAAAAGTCACCAGATGTGGCAGAAGGGACATAACAGGTGAGAAAGGCTACAGAGAATCCCTGGAATCAAGAGACTGACTTGCGGTGGGAAGATGGAAAATGCAGCAGGAGGAAAACGACCTGAGGCTGACTCAGGAGCAGCCATCAAGCACAGAAAAAAAAAAGCCTTGAGAAGGGCAGGAAATAAGTAATAAACTGTTGGTTAAAGACTTTTGGAGATGAGTTTATTATGGCACCAACTAATTGTGTGAATTTATCAAGGCTGGCCCTTCCTGTGCTGGGCAGATCACGGAGCAGTTTTCCCAAAAAAACCCTAAGGATAAAGAGCCAGCTGGCAGAGGAAGGAAAGAACAGAACCACCAACACCACGGGAACAAACAAGGAGTTAATTCTCCCATCCCACCCTGAGATTATAACTCAGTGATGCCCTGAGTGAGGGAGGAGTATTTAACCACCCAAACCATTATATTTCAATAAAAAGAGAGGAAAAGGCTGTTTTTAAGAGCCTAAATAATTAAAAAAAAAAAAAAAANCAAAAAAAAAAAAAAAAAAAAAAAAAAAAAAAAAAAAAGAAAACCTTAGCAGAGGCCTTACCATTGGCATCCTGGACTCCAGTGAGTGCCCCAACTGCTGCTGCAGTTTCCCCAGACAGGACGATCTGTCCCCCTCCTTGAAGGGTGGCCTCGGCCAGCGTGGCTACGGCGTGGGCAGCGGCTTCACTGTGGGCAGGCAGAGGGGACAGAAGGGTTAGGGACACCACAGGGGACAAATAATTCCATTTCAACCACAAAACACACGCCAAGGGAACAACCCAGAGCACAGGGGTTCCTCTCTGGCCTGGATGAGGTTATGCAGAGGAGGAATTCCACGCTGGAGGAGGGATGGATGGGAAGAAGCTGCTTCCAGCGGGTTTTTTTCCAGCTTGCAGGTCACTTAGAACAAGCAGGGTGGTCTTGTGCCCTGTCCCATCCAGCAGCCTCTTACCAGGATCCTGGTTTGGGTGAGGGAAATTCTGATCCACACCTCAGCAGTGGGAAACCTCCTTCTCTGCTGTGCTGTGATTTCCTATCCCTCAGGAACAGAGAAAGGAAATCTCCTTCTCTGCTGTGCTGTGATTTCCTATCCCTCAGGAACAGGGAAACCTCCTTCTCTGCTGTGCTGTGATTTCCTCAGGAATAGGGAAAGGAAACCTCCTTCACTGCTGTGCTGTGATTTCCTATCCCTTAGGAATAGGGAAACCTCCTTCTCTGCTGTGCTGTGATTTCCTATCCCTCAGGAACAGGGAAAGGAAACCTCCTTCTCTGCTGTGCTGTGATTTCCTATCCCTCAGGAACAGGGAAAGGAAACCTCCTTCTCTGCTGTGCTGTGATTTCCTATCCCTCAGGAACAGGGAAAGGAAACCTCCTTCTCTGCTGTGCTGTGATTTCCTATCCCTCAGGAACAGGGAAAGGAAACCTCCTTCTCTGCTGTGCTGTGATTTCCTATCCCTCAGGAACAGGGAAAGGAAACCTCCTTCTCTGCTGTGCTGTGATTTCCTATCCCTCAGGAACAGGGAAAGGAAACCTCCTTCTCTGCTGTGCTGTGATTTCCTATCCCTCAGGAACAGGGAAAGGAAACCTCCTTCTCTGCTGTGCTGTGATTTCCTCAGGAACAGGGAAAGGAAACCTCCTTCTCTGTTGTGCTGTGATTTCCTATCCCTCAGGAACAGGGAAATCTCCTTCACTGCTGTGCTGTGATTTCTGATCCCTCAGGAACAGGGAAAGGAAACCTCCTTCACTGCTGTGCTGTGATTTCCTATCCCTCAGGGAGTGCCACAGCCATTTCCAGGCTTTAGGAACAGCAGGAAAAGTTTGAGCAGCTCAGCAGAGCTGAGTGAAGATGTTTTGTCCTGCTGCATGGATTTGTGGGGGTATACCTCAGATCTTGCCAATCGGAGTGATCCAAAACCCCAACAAAGCTCCTTCCACCACTGCAGCTCCTTCAGCTTTTACTTCAGAAAGACTGAGGGGAAAAAAAACCCCAAAACCAGCAGCCTGTGGAGGAAATTCTCCTTCTGAACAGAGCAGGAATGAGGAACTGCCCTGCACACACCTCCTGCCACAGGAATTCACTATGGAAAGGCCACGTATGGGAAATTACTTTTTATACATTTATATTATTTATACATTTTTGCAGGGCACATTTCATTCACTTCTGAAGCTTTGCCAAGCTAATTCTTAGAGGACTGAACGCTACTCTTCCTATTTATCCGACAGAGAGACACACAGCTCTCTCAGGAGCCGACAGAGCAAACTCTGCACCAGTAGAAGGAAACGCAGGCAGGAGATGGCAGGCCCAGGCGGTGCCAGCTGTGCCAGCTGTGCCCTCTGCAGGTACCTGTTGAGTGCCATGGTGACGGTGGCTCCTTGCTGCATCTCCTGCGACGCCGCCACCGCCGCCTCCGCTAGCGAGGCCACCGCCTGCGTGGCCTCCGAGGCCTGCGTCGTCTGGATGGTCATCTCCCCTCCCTGTAGCGTGGCCCAGTTCTGCTCCACCTGCCAGGGGAACACAGGGAAAGGCTCCAGGGTCAGGCTGATGCCTCATCAGTGTGAGCTGGAGCAGAGAAACGAGAGGAATAAAGCAGGGATTTATGGCAAGGCTTTCCAAGGGCACAGCCTGGCAATGCCAGAGCCCGGCTGCAGCCCTGCCAGGATGGGCCTCCAGATGGGCACAGAAAAGGGGCCTGGGCACGGGGTTTCACACTTTGATCAGTTCTGCTCCATTTGCATCTGGAGCTGAACTGCCCAATTAATCCCTTGGAATGATGAAGTTCCAGCCTCCTTGCTTGGCCTCCTCTTTTTTATGTTGTTGGTGCTTTTGGGCCTGAGGTTGAGAAGGATTGTCCTGGAATGTTGAGCTGGAAAGAATTGTTGTGTCTGACTGCCCTGGGAAGAGAGCTTAGTAACACTTCATATGAAGCTAAGAGCTACACCCTAAAGCAGAACAGGAAAAAAACCTAAAACTTAAGGTATCAAGGCATCACTCCCTTGAGGGGTGGGAGTGATGCCTGAAGTGGTTACCTAAAAACAGAGATGTAAGGGAATAAAGGTGGATATTTATTTGAGAGGTTGCTCTCACAATGGACCCCAAGATGGACCCCGAGTCTCGAGTTCTTCACCCCTTTAGAGCTTTGGGCCATTTGCATCTCAGCATCAATTCCCCAATTCAAACTTTAGCTCATGATGGCATTTCCCCAGCTCACCCCCCCTTCTCAAGGGGTTGGGTTGCACATTTTGGGCCCAGGACAGTCTGGGTGTCCTTGGAGAGCAGCCTTGGAGAGGCTTTGTTGTGTCCCTGTGAATGTGAGAGAGCAGCAGCTCCCAGGCTACAAAACACTTCAGAGTTACACACTGAGCACTGCAGGATTTGAAAAATATTAAAGTTAAAATCCAAGACATCAGCTCGTTCCCCCCCCAAAAAAAATGAGAGGGGTTGTTCCAAGAGGTGTCCAGCTCTGAGACTGGGAAAAAAGGGAGGTTGGGATCCAGCTCCAGGGTGTGGACACCACAATCCCCCTTCAGCCATGAGGCTCATAGTCCATAAAGATCCATAAAAGTCCTCAAAGACGGAGAAATCCCTCTTGTCCAGCCAAATCCTCAACAAAACAGGGCAGTGGTGTTGTTGTTGTTGTAGCTGGATGCTTCCTGCTGGCCTGGGAAGTTCATTAATTAGCTTGTGTTTAATGGCCATCAATTAAAACACAAATTCCACCTGACCATCAGGAAGAACCTCCTTCCATGGAGAGTGGCAGAGCTCTGGAACAGCTGCCCAGGGAGGCTGTGGAGTCATCCCAAAGCCACCTGGATGTGTCCCTGTGTCACCTGCTCTGGGTGACCCTGCCTTGGACTGGATGGTTCCCAGAAAGTCCCTTCCAACCCCAATTATTCTGGAATTCTGTGTTTCTGCAGTGCTGGAGCCCCAGCATGGATCACATTTCCCTCAAGGAAATGGGCTTTGTTTTCCTCCCTGTTTCTATTTGCACATTTTGGGGATGGGTCCGTGTTCCCCAATTTCTTGGGGATTTATTTGGACAGCACCTGTGATCTCAAATGGGATTGAGCCACGTTGCTTAATAAAAGATGATGGTGGCTGGAAATGTTAATTTATCCCAGGTATTTAAAATTTTAACTCCAAGCCTTCCCATAGATAATTTTCATATTATCTAAAGCTCATTTTCCCCCATATTTTCATTTGGAGCTTCACAGCTCGTGAGATAATGATTACATGGCCACAAAATCCACCAGGATGAGAACTAAAAACCTACTTTGGACCCAAAAAGCAGAGGATCTGCTGACAAATCCTACTGGCTGCTTTGCAAGATGAAAATCTCCCTCCATCCCCATAAACATTTCAGGACACTCCCCAACTGCTGAGACACACAAATAAAAATGCTGTAGGGGGTGATGAAAAAAACATCTCAATTTGTTGGGATGGAGAAAGATTAAAAATCCATAAAAGCAGAGCTGACTCGAGGCTCAAAGTAAAATTTTGCACGAGGAAATTTTGCTGCTTTTGGGCAAAGGTTAATCCCAACTCAGGATGGAGAGGGAGGGAAGGAGAACCTGAAACTGGAGGTGTGGGAAAGGAGATCCCAGTGCCCTGCAAAGGTGCCTAAAGTGTTTCAGAACAGGGATGGAGTAAGGAAAAAAGGAAAAAAAAAAAAGCTGGGACTGTCTCCACAAAGGTTGAACTGCTGAGATTCTAGAGCTGAGAGGTGTAAAATGACCTTAAACCCACCCAGATCCATGGCAGGGACACCTTCCACTAACCCAGGTTGCTCCAGCCTGGCCTTGTTTGTGCCTTTGAAAGATTTCCTGCAGCTCTCAGGAGATAAAAGTGGTTACAAGGTCTTTTAAAGGTTAATTGGCCAATAAATTAATGCCACATACATTGTTTTGATTTCTCCACCAATAATCAATCAAACCTGTGTTACATCTCTGTCGCAGTGTGGACTTTTTTATCCAATCATGCACTAACACACAGTTGTACATCACTGCCTTTAAAACTTTTTATTTATTCTATAACTACTTCTACATCTAAACTTCAGACTTCAAAACTTTCTGATCCTTGGATTCCGACATCTCCCTGTCTCTCTTTGCAATGTGAATATTCTTTTGGTTTTTTTTGGACAACGTGTACATTTCTTATTAGGAATATAAGGCAACATAGAAGTAAAGCAACAAAGCCACACCGAGCAGAAATGAGCAAGGCAAAAAAACCCTCGGAGCAGCTGCAGAGGTCACTGCAGGCTGTTTCACTCCGGGTCTGAGATGGGAACAGGGTTTGTGGCCAGCAAAGCTGTTCTGTGCTGCCACCTCTCGCCCTGTCACGCCAGCCAGGCAGGAAAGGGACACAAAGACACCTGCAGCCTCATTTGAAGGTGGGGTTAGAAGCCAAGAGGGGAAAAAAAAAAAAAAAAAAAATCTTTGTAATTTTAAGGGAATGTTTCTTAAGCCCACAGAAAGAATTCTATTTTTTTTAATGTATTATTTTGTTTTTTAAAAAAAGTGGAAAAATAAATGTTTGCAAGCTGGAGCGTTCAGATCTAGGCATGGAAATGCCAAAAAAAGAAAAATCAACCCCAAAATAAATAATCTATAGGAGATATTAAAAAAATGTTTGAAATTCAGACCTAAGTCTTCCACTGTAACTATGTTTGTAGCGCCCTGACTCAAAATAACAACAATTCAGCACTTTCTACATAAAATTACAGCCTCCTGCTCTGTGTTACCCCTTAACTGTGCAGGCTGGCTGTTTCCTGGGACCACTGAGATATTTATGGAAGTCCAGCCAGGCCATGCAGGAGCCCCAGGAAGCCGAGGCAGCTCCTCACCTCTCCGTCAGCCACTGCAGAATAATTGACTTGTGCGACCGTCACCGTGGTGGGCAGCTCGGAGGCGTCGGCCAGCGTGGCCACCGTGGCACCTGTGCCAACCTGTGGGGGACAAAAATGCATCTGTCACTGCAGGAAATGTCCACAGCACTCAGGGAGAGTGGCTCTCAGTGCTCTCAGTTTAAAAAGAATTAAGGAATTTACTCTGAGGGTGGTGAGATGCTGGAATGGGTTGTGGATGTTCCATCCCTGGGAGTGTCCAAGGGTAGGGTTTGGAGCAGCCTGGGATGGTGGAAGGGGTCCCTGCCCGTGGTAAGGAGAGGATCTTTAATTCCAACCCCCTCTCAGGGCTCTCAGTGCTCTCAGTTTAAAAAGAATTAAGGAATTTACTCTGAGGGTGGTGAGATGCTGGAATGGGTTGTGGATGTTCCATCCCTGGGAGTGTCCAAGGGTAGGGTTTGGAGCAGCCTGGGATGGTGGAAGGGGTCCCTGCCCGTGGTAAGGAGAGGATCTTTAATTCCAACCCCCTCTCAGGGCTCTCAGTGCTCTCAGTTTAAAAAGAATTAAGGAATTTACTCTGAGGGTGGTGAGATGCTGGAATGGGTTGTGGATGTTCCATCCCTGGGAGTGTCCAAGGGTAGGGTTTGGAGCAGCCTGGGATGGTGGAAGGGGTCCCTGCCCGTGGTAAGGAGAGGATCTTTAATTCCAACCCCCTCTCAGGGCTCTCAGTGCTCTCAGTTTAAAAAGAATTAAGGAATTTACTCTGAGGGTGGTGAGATGCTGGAATGGGTTGTGGATGTTCCATCCCTGGGAGTGTCCAAGGGTAGGGTTTGGAGCAGCCTGGGATGGTGGAAGGGGTCCCTGCCCATGGTAAGGAGAGGATCTTTAATTCCAACCCCCTCACATTTCACAGTTCTGTGATTAAATTGTGATTGCAGAGCTCACAGAAAACACAGAGATGTCTCAAAGGGCTGGGGGAGGAAATCCCAAACTGGAATCGTGTTAATCCATGGCAGCTTCCACACTGGAAGCAAATTTTGCACATCCCTCGTGCAAGATGAAGCCCTCAGCATTCTGCCAGCCTCAGGAGGAGCAGCTGTTGGAGCACAGAGGAGTCACCTCCCTTCTCCCACCCACCCAGCAGTCCTGGCTGCAGAATTCCCTGCACACCCTCCCTGCTTCCCATCCCATCTCCAGGCACCTGGCAAACAGGAGCTCACCCTCAATACCCCCTTGGAAACCTTTTCTTCATTTAACAGCTGGGAAAGGACAAAGGCAGGGAGATGGGCAGCTTTGTCTCTAAGGAGAATGAAATATAAATGCCAGGAAGTCAATGGGATCTCAGGTGTCCAGCACCTGAAAGGGAAAATGTATGGACAGGGAGCAAAGAGAACCAGCCTGGCAAGTCTGCTGGGCCTTGGTGGGGAACAAAAAACTCTAACAGCCACTGAAAAGCTTCATTTGGGGAAAAAAAAAAACCAATCCTACTCATACACCCAGAATTTATCTTCATTATGTCTGAGAAAATTCTGTCTGAGACTTCACCAAAAATGTGATGCTCAAGAGGGACAAAGTGCTGGGCCTGGGTAGGAACCACCACCAGTGGTGGTTTGGAGGCACAGGGAAAAGTCAAATCCCACTCCCACAAGGAGTTTGTGGGAAGTTTCAAGAGAAAACCTGATTTTTTTTGACATTCCTGAGGTGCCAGAATCTGTCTTCCCACCCAGGGAACACCAGGAAAACAGCAGCAGCACCGAACCAAAAACAGAGTAAGAGGAATCCTTATTCCATGAGGACAAATATGTATTTAGTGTTTTAATAAATATATTACACTTCAGGTGTCAGATGAACACCAGGGGCACAGAAAGACCTGATCTGCTGATTAAATTATATTTCATGCCATGAAAGGAAGGCAGTTCCACCACCTTTCCTCAGGTGCTGTGTGGTGACAGCAGGGACTGGATTTGTTCTAAGTGGGTTCACTGAGCTCAGGTCAAACCCCTGAATTGTTTGACCACACTGCAGAAATCCTTGCACTGGAGAACAAGGGGTGGGAACGAGGAGGAGAAAGCATGAGGATGGATCTTTGTGGCGGGGTAAGACACGATAAAGACCAAAATTCCTGAAGGACAAATTTAACTCCTGACTTGCCTTAAACCACATCCCTGACGCAAACTGTGCAGGAAATGGAAAACCCGGGGGGGGGTTTCCTCTCACCTGGATGAGGGACACGGTGCCATCGGGGTTGCTGAAGGTTTGTACCACGGTCTGGGAGGGCACCAGGTGGGCGATGCTGTGCGTGGTCGTGGTCTGCGGGGTCTGCTGGTCCTCAAAGGCGTAGAGCAGGTCCTCACGGCCGTGCTGCTTGTAGCAGTTCTTCACGATGGTCCTCAGGGCCTGGGTCCAGGACACCTTTTCCAGGAGGGAAAAAACGGGACAGTCAGCCCAGGAAAGTGTTCTGAACCAGCTGGGATTTGCAGGTTTGTCTTTACTGGGGTTTCTCGGGTGGTTTGAAACAATTCACGAACAAACAGCCCCAATATTTAATCATCCTCTGCTCATCCCCTCCTTTCCCCCAAGGAACTTCACCTGACCCCATGAAGATGTCCCTGCTCACTGCAGGGGTTGGATGAGAAGACCTCTAAAAGGGCCCTTCCAACCCAAACCATTCTGTGACTCCAAGCACAAAACCACGGTGCTTTGGGGAAGCACCAAAATGCTGCCACAGCACCAATCCCAGCCTCCCCATCCAACCAGCCCTGCACAGCTCCTGCTGCCTCCACAGCACGGGGGCTTCCCTGGATTATCTCTGTGACAGGTTGCTAGAAACTTCCCTCAAGACCTTTCCACCCCCTTCTCTCATTTTTCCTGGCTCCACTGCATGTCCACGGCTCTTTCCTTTAAGCACAGAGCTCCCTGCTGCTCAGAAGGGAACAGCATCCCTTCCCTCCTTCAGGAGGCCATGACACAGACTTTCTTCTGTCCCTCAAGGGAAAAACAGTGCACAGACAGCCCAGGAAAGTGCTCTGAACCAGCACAGCACTGGCGTTTGCAGGTTTGTCTTTACTGGGGTTTCTCGGGTGGTTTGAAATAATTAATGATGAAATAACCCCGATATTTGATCTCCCTCTGCTCATCCCCTCCTTCCCCCTGCTCTGAACAGGACAGCATCCCTTCCCTCCTTCAGGAGGCCATGACACAGACTTTCTGCTGTCCCTCAAGGCCAAAACCAGTCCCAAAAACCAGTTTGAAGAGGCCTGTGCTCCATCAGGAGTAGGCAGCCAGGGAGGAACGCACCCGCTGCTTCTGTTCGTCGGTGCGGACGTCGCTGCGGACGTTGGCCCACGGAATGTCCTCGGGCCACCAGATGGGCTTGCAGCTCTCCTTGCCCCAGCCTGGCTTCCCACGACCTGTGGAATACTTCAGCATCTCGGGGATGAAGGCTCTGAGCTGTGCCTGGAAGGAGCAGAAGGTTGAGAGGTTTTGTAGGAATTCACATCTCGGCTGGTTTCGAGGTGCGCTGCACAGAATTATTGTGTTCAACTTCCATCCTGTTGGAATTACTGTGCTCAACTTCCATTCTGTTGGAATTACTGTGTTCAACTTCCAACTGGAAGAGGCCTGAATGCCCAAGGAAAAGGGATAATACTTTGTCATCTTCTCCCAAGACCCAGCTTGCCAGCAGGTGGAAGAGCAGAAACAAAATTAAATCAGCCAAAACGAAATTACAACACCAAGGCACCAACGCACATCGTATTGACACTTCAAACTCTACCATGAAGAGAACAAGCCAACCTGAAAAGGAAAAAAATAAATCAAAAAATCACAGTAACCCATTAAAAACCCCACACTCAATGTCCCTACAGTGGCAGGAACTCGGGCATGAGCTGACGTATCTTTTACAGAGATGCTGCAAGGGGATGGAGCTTCAGTGGCTGCTCGAGTGTGGAAACCACCATCTCACACTTCTCCAGCCCTGTCCTGCCAAAATAAATACAGAACTCACACAGGGGCTTCTGACAAAATTGGGTTTGTACCTTGAGTTTCCTTGGAGCACCAGGAAAAGGCTGCAGTTCAGCTGCAGAGCAGGAAAAGAAGAGAGCTCACCTCTTGTCAGAGAAAATCACGTTAATTTAGAGCTTAAAAACTGCATTTTTAGGAGCAGCTCCCTGCATGCCTTCAGAGCTTTGAGAGTAAATTATTTCATAGAAGCACAGAGTTGTTTTGGATGGACAAGATCTTTAAGTCCAACTGTTCCCAGCACTGCCAGGGCCACCACAGGGCTTTGAAATCCCTCCAGGGATGGGCACTCCAAACCTCCCTGGGCACTTCCAAGGCCTGACCCCCCTTTCCATGAAGGAATTTTCCCTAAAATCCACCCTGAGCCTGCCCTGGCCCAGCCTGAGGCTGTTCCCTCTCCTCCTGTCCCTGTTCCCTGGGATCAGATCCCAAATTCCCCCTTCACTGCCCCTCCTGGCAGGGAGTTGTGCAGAGCCACAAGGTCCCCCCTGAGCCCCCTTTTCTCCAGGCTGAGCCCCTTCCCCAGCTCCCTGAGGAGTTCTCCAGACCCTTCTCCTTGTGCTCCAGCTTCCCCGGCTCCATTCTCCTCTCTGGACAGAGTCTGGATGTTGCATCCATTGGCTCTAAGCTATCCATGGACTCATTTCAAGCTGTTTTTTCACTTTACACATGGCATAAGCACTAAAGCACCTTTTTCCCAGCCTGTCCATGACCCACCCTCCCCTGTCACCCTGACGTGCTCCAGGTTTCCTGGATGAAACCTCATTTATTCAAATAAACCTGGTAACAGCAGGTTTTTTTGGTTTTTTTTGAGTTGCCTGATGTGAAAACAGTTAAAATCTCCTTCCCTGCAGTGCCATCAGCAATGCCCCTTGTTTCCAGCTGGATTAATTACTGGTCCATGGGAGTTCAGGGCTCAAGCTACTCAAGGTTCTCGTTAAGGAGGGTTTGTGTCTAATCCACGGGGGAGACAATCAGCAGCACTGTCAGGAGAGAGGACTTGGCTAATTAGTGCCCTAACGAGGCCAGGCTCTGACACAGGTAATGCCCCCCCCCACATCCCTCAGGGAACAGGGAGGAAAATTCACCTGCAGGAGCCACGGTTCTGCTGACACCATCCAGGAACCACCCCCCTCCCCCCAAAAAAAAAAAATAATCAAACATCTGCTGAAAAAAAAATCCAGTGGCACATTCCAGTTTGTGCCCTTGGCAGCCTGGCAAGGGCTCAGGTAACCCCCAGGGTGGAGGATTTGGGAGAAAGTGTGGGAAGTGTTTCTTTGCAACCCTTTCTCACAGGCTGAGCGTTTGAACTTTTAACATCAAATTCGAGAGTGAACGGTCCTGAGTGAATCCCAACCCCAAATGCAATGGCCCAAAGCACAGCCAGCTGTGTTCCAGCTGCTCTCCAGAGCTGGAAACAACATGGAAAGTGGGTTCTAGAACAGAGCAAAAACCCTGGCTGGGGAATTTTCCACACATCCTCACAGCTCAGCTCGGGGGAAAAGCAAAGCTGAGTCCATGCAGGACCTTGGGAAGAGGAAAACAGCAACTGCAGGAGGGCTGGGAGTGAACACTCATCCTGAAATCCATCCCTGCTGCACTTGCCAGGGCTGGAAAACCATAAAACCAACCCAGGTTATTGCTCAGCTGCATGGGAGCTGATTCCAGCAAGGATTCTCCCTCCAAGGACCAGGTGGGAGAGCAGGAGCGCAGCTGCCAGGAGGTGAACGGGCACCATGATGAGTTTTGAGAGGCCCAGAATTTTATTTTATTAAAAAAAAAAATTTTTTTTTTAATT
>WEKY01059695.1:107268-126402 GCA_013390045.1 Picathartes gymnocephalus | reverse complement strand
TGTTCATGTAATGAGCCACTAATTTTCAAGATCTTCGTTTCTTTCAGACCTGATGTAGTCTAATTTGGACCTCACTTATAATTCAATCATGTAGATTTTTGGGCTTCTTTCTCTTCGTCCTCTCTAGACACCTTTCATACTTTGGATTTCTCTCCTGCTTCTTACAGAAAGAATATAAAATATATTTTATCTTAAGTTCTGGTTAGACTTTAAAACATAAGTTAAATACCATTATTAAAAACTAATTACCACATGACCTGCTAGTGCTTAATAAAAGCCTGCCAAAGACATTTGTACTCACCTTGTGCTTCCAATTTCTTACTACAATCAAATGTGATATTTCTTAATGTAAAACACTTGCAAGTAATCAAGTTAGGATTGTGTTCATTCATCTTCATGTCTTAGCCACTTTAAACTTATTATTGTTTTTCAAATCTGTCCTTAGTTTGTTGCGGAAATAATTGAGGAATAATTACTGATTTTTAACCTGCTTTCCTTATTATGCTGTCATGTCTCCAGGTTCACAAAGGAAGGGATTTGCTTCTGAGTCCCACTTCTCTCAAATGTTTAATTTGATGTATTACCCTTTGTATTTTGCTCTGCAGTTTTTCTAGAGGACTTGTGATCAAGCCTGACCTTTCAGCATTCTGAAGTAAGACATGAGTATGTCTTAAAAATTCCAACTGGTTTTCACTCGGTGTTATACTAAAATGTTCCAGGGAAGAAATTACACTATGCATTCTAGAAATCTCTTTTAAAACCTGCTTTTATTGTAAAGGCTGCTGATTTCAGTGAGCTGTAGCCATGCAGTGGCTGTATTGCATAAGTGAATCAGTATAAATCTATTTTTACATAAGCCTGTACAGAGTTTACAGTATGAAACTGTGTGAATTCGTGGACTCTTGAGCTGAAACACAAAGGTAAGCCAGTGCTGGCAGTGTAACCTCACAGCCCACGGTGCTGCAGTGCCATTGTCAGAGCTGGCAAGATGAGGTGGATCTGAGTACATCTGTATAAATTCCTTTGGTTTGCAGCACGTACACGAGCTGGAGTTCCTCGTTAACTTCTGGAATGATGCAAGTTGTTGTGTGCTTAATTCTCTCTGACAAATGGCTCTTCATAACCTCTACAAGTTTCACATTTGGATTGAATCCATCAGAATTCTGTATAAGCTAAAGGGGCTCCAGAAGCATTTGATGTACTGGATGCAGTCTGAGTTTCCTGACAGAAATTTACTGATGTAGCTTCAGTTACCAGCTTGAAATGAAAGATATTACTCTCAGTATTTTGTTCTTTTCTTTCAGATATTTCTATGCATGAACAGAAAATTGATTAACAGCTTGCATGCACATGTAACTATGTATAGTGGAATAAATTATGTGTAATTATATACATGATGATATGATAATAAATATTCAGTGAGTCTGAATTAGACACTCGCTGGGTTTCTTCCATCTAGGGAACCTGGCTCAGTTACCTACATTTTGTAACAATCCAGATTCATAACTCGTGTTCTTCTCTAGGTGAAATAGCAAAGATAAAGCTTCTGCAGAGCTGTAGTAGAACGCTGTGCCACTTGTTGGTGTTTCACATTCTTCCCTGTTCTTAGGTATCCTTGGGTGAACTCATTTCATATTGATTAACCTCTGCCACTGTTTCAATCCAAGGCATTACATCTTCATGTAATAAGGGACTATTGATTCTTTTTCCCAGTCTAATGAAACAGCACAGATGAAAAAATATTGTCCCTGTTTGACAATACTTAAAATTGTATTAGAGATGGATTTCAGTAGGCAGCTGACAAAAAGCACTCGGCAAGTAATGAAAACCTACATTAAGAGGGAAAAAAAAATCACTGTTTTTCAGAGACAAGATATACACAAAATATTTATAAGAATTTTTTTAAACTGCATATATTATCAAAGCCAAAACTCTTTTTTAGCACAACTTTTTGTCTCACAGATTCTGATCAGCAGGTAGTAGTAAAGGTGTTTTATGTGAGTGAAGTTAAAATAGTGACATATAACGGGAGTGCATAGAAAGATAATTTTGATTTGAGAACTCAACAGTATTTCTTGCATTTCTAAAGTTAATCAAGAACTGAAAGCAAAAAATTGACCTTTTTTTTTGTATCATGTATTTGATATAACCAGAGGAATTTTCCCTTCCTTTCAATCTGATACTGGACGAGGCTGGAAAGTTTATAAGTGTTGTGTATATCTAGGCTTAAATTTCACTTCAGCGTGGTACATAAGAGGTTCATGAGCGACCTGTTCTCCTGAAGTTGAGAAAAGACTTAAATATTTTACTAAACTTGGTTGCATTACCAAGTGTTGTATGCCATAAGTGCAGGGCAGATCTATGGCAGTACCGGCATTCAAATACACTTCAGAGTGAGAAGTAGAGCAAACTTCATGCTTCTCTTATAATACATTTATTAGGTCTGCACTATTAGTTTTATGTCGATTTCTGGGTTTTGGGGGATGTTTTTCAAATGACAGTATAAGGGAGAGCTGCCTATTAAAGACCCAATCAGCCCCAGTCTTCACACAAGCAGAATTGTCATTGTGCTCCAGCTGTTTTGATTCTCTAGCAATGCAGAGCAGATACAAAGTCCACTTAATTGGTTACTTGAATAGATTTATAATGGTTTGGCAGTGCCAGAATGATGGTGAGTGTTCTGCAACACCTGAATATATACTGAGAAGTTCCCTTTCCTGTTTTTGAATATGTTTTAAATTTGACTCTTAAATGATTCTTTTACATGATTGCAAATCCAGCTAGGATCCTTGCAGTGACCACAAAACATTGGTATTTCTAGATTAATTTGAGCCAGGATGTTTCTTTTCTGTGAATTTCAAATACATTTTGCCTTGAAATATAAACAGTTTTTGATCATTTAAGTTACTTTGGTTTCTGCTCTGCAAGTCATGTGGGTAGGTCTCAGAGAGTAATTTTAAACCATTATTTGTAGCCCTGCTAAGCAGCAGGAAAGAGGAGAAAGAAGATTAGTAATTGCTCTCTGTCCAGCACAAACTGTCGAAATGGCCTTGGCTTCAGGCTGCGAGTTAAAAGGCAGCCATTGCATTACAGCGATGGATCTGTGTTACGTTGTGTTAATAGACACCAGGGGCTCGGTGCCTTCCCTGCTGTGCACTCATCTTTAACCCCTGTGGTCCCGTCCTGAGTCTTTTTCTGGATATTCCAGTGCACACCAGTGCTGCCCCAATGCACCCACACTGTTATCAAAGCCCTGCTGCCAGTGATTGTGGCTCAGCTGTTAGGACAGCTGAGCGGTGTCTTTGCCCCTTTTTTACCTCTGCAAAGAGGACCTGAAATCCTCTTGGATTTGCACTGATCAGTGAAGAATTCTCTGCTGTTAGTGGACTGCGTCCATTACAGTGGTTACAATAAAAGAGCCTGTTTGAGTTTCCTCTTTAATAGAAAGATGCCATTTAATCTTACATAAAACATTAACTTATGGCTGCTGGTCTAGCTCCAATGAAATTGCTAAAAGTTTTTTCATATGTATTTTAAAACCAAAGAAGTCTGTGTTAGTTCTGATGGTTGGACCCTTGTGGTCTTCTCTTGGTTTCTGATGGGATCAGATCTTGATCCTGTCAGACACATCTTCAGACATTATTTATGTGTGGCAATATTTTAAGCTTTTATACTGAGTACACACACTGCCATTACACACAGGGAAAACATCTAGGTTTGATTCAGAGATCAAGATTGTCTGTAGAGCAACCTGTTCTGAGAGCTCTATTTCAGTCCACTTGCTTGTTCTGTGCCCTGTCAGACTTCCACTGTCAGATTAATGTGTACTGAAACCTCTCACAGAGTCCTGCTGAAGCTGAGAATCCTTCTGTACTAGGTGCCTGCAGCAGAATGAGCAAACACACAGAACAAGATCTAATAGTCCCATCCCACTCAACACACCTTAGGTACCTCTAAATGTGGGATTTGGAGTGTTAGAGTCCACGTAGCCACTTCAGTAGAGCATTTTCACCCAGCTGATACATCCGGTTCGTCAGCTCAAAGGAATCCATCCCTCTTTGGCTGAGGTACAGCTGTTTGTAACAGGATAGGGTTAGATAGTCCCTGAAGAAAGTCCCAGCTCCCTTGAAGTCTTTCCTTGCTCCTGACCACATACTCCTTCCTTCCACTTCCCTCCCTTTGCCCAGTCCTCCCCTTGGTGAGTCAAATAAGAGCATTTGAATGGCAAAAAGCAAACTCCAAGAAGAAAAGGAAGGCGCTAAGGGAGGGAGAGAGAAGGAGAGGAGTTATGGGACAAAAGGATTACTTCTTTTAAAGGGCAGGGATTACTACATCAGTTCAGCTAATTAATCCTTATTAATGTTTATGACTTTAGTTTCAATGGACAAACAGGCTGAAAAATACCCAAAATGATTGTGTGGAACATTTAAACCTTACCATTGATTTTAAGGCTTAGATTGGAAGAAGTGACATCTCCATGAACATTCTGAATAGAGACTTCCTTACCTCCCACAGTGCTCTTTCCCCTTTAAGAGATTATACAGTGATTTCCTGGGGTTCACGGAGAGAGGGTTTTCCCCTTAAGGTTTTGGTATATGTAGATGCCCATTTGTTCAAGCTGTTGAAGAAGGCTAGAAGGTGTTTCCTCACTGGAGGGCCTCCATCAACTATCACACACATTTTACAGGTGACTATTGCCAGACAATGGACCTGACAGTGGGTCCTCAATCCCAGTTCTTACATTTTAGAATAAATACATTTACATCTTACATTTTAGAATAAATACATGGTCAGTGAAACTGCTTTTTTTTTTTTAAATAAATACATGGTCAGTGACCAGGAATTATCAGCCTTATGACAGAAACCTTTAGGAACTGAAGTTCAAGACAGAATAAAGCAAGCAATGACCAGTTTTCTGCTGAAGTTCTGCTGCGGTTTTCAGTTTTGCATATATACACAGAGTTCATGGATTTGAATGGTTTATGACTGTAATTCCACAGATAACCTCACAGCTCTATTGCATAATTATGCCTATTTCCATAACCAACCACAGCTTTTATAAATACATTGCATTTCAGAGAAATTTCATAGAATGGTTTCAGTTGGAGCAACCTTAAAGCTCATTTCATTCCAACCTCCCTTCATGGGCAGGGACAGCTTTCACCGGGCTGGGTTGCTCAGAGCCCCAGCCAAGGCACCCTCAATCTCATCCTTATTTTGCATTTAAAAAGGATGCATGGAATGCTTGTAAATGATTAGCTAAAATCGATCCTTAAGAGAAACCTCTCTGCCATTGCTTTGTAAATCCTGGAATTACTACTTGTAAAGGACCCTCCTTGCTTTAAGAACCTGGCATTAGCACAATGTGTTTTCCATTACAATGACAAGTACATATAAAACACAAACCCCACTTGAGAGCCTAAACTGTTTGAAGGGGTTTAGTGTCAGACACTCATTTCTGGGAGGCTGGATTAGGAATTGGAAAAGACGTTTTTACTAGAGCACTGTAGCTGGTACATTAATGTGTATCTGCATGTCAGGAATACAAAGTGTAGTGAAAGCCCAACCTTTTCTATTGAATATGACAGCTACAGAGATTCCTTTTTACACTGAGACACTGATGTTTACTATTTTGAAATGGCATTTTTTCCTCAACAAATCCCACTGGATTAATTCTTCTTTTGGGAAAAAAAAAAAAAAAAAAAAAAACAGAAAATAAATTNAAAAAAAAAAAAAAGGCAGTACATCAAAATTATGTTATCTGACACTGAGGAGAAAGAAAATCTGCCTTTTGCCTATTTTTCCTTATCTGTATTTCTGGATGATGTTTTTCTGGACTTGCCTCTCTTCTCACTTGCATGCTTGTGAATCAGTACTGTCTCAGAAATCAATGTACTACAGCACTCTAAATTTAATGTAAGAAGAGTTTCCAGGCCTATGTGTTTATTTGTAGACATTCATATGTAAGATACTTAAAACTTCTAAATATTTAGTTCTTAATGCATTAGTAAATTATTGCACTGACCATTGACTTCTAAGATTTAGTAGTATTTCTCAAGAACTGATTTTAGAGAGATTCTATCAGTCTTTGTTTTTTAAACTGATCTATTAATACTTGAAAAAGACTTAAAGATCCTGATTGATTTATGTAAGTGGACAAAAATAGTCTTCTTTCCCCATAAACTTTATTAGAGGTGCTGCAATACTAAGGTCATAAATGTGAATCTGGTGAGGAGGTAACCTTAACCTGACGTGTGCTATTGTCCCATATCTGAGGGTTTGTGATGGTTATTTTTATTTTATTAGCAAACCTATATTGGAGAACTGAATTTTGAGTATTCAGAGCTCTGAGTCTTTGTGATTATAGAAATGAAACAGATAACAGGCATTTTTACCAGTGGCCAAATAGCAATGACACAGATAGAGGATGAACAGGCTGAACTTCCCCTACAGGGATTTACAATCTCTCCATTTTCAAGGTTATTTTGCAAGCAACAACTCCCCCCCTCCAAAAAGAAAAAAAAAAAAAGTTTAAAAGAAAAATAACTCTCTCCTTTATGTATCATATTTATTTGTGTCTATAAATTATGCCCAGATGTAAATGGACAGTTATCTTGAGAAGCAGGGGGACGTGGGGGGGTGTGCAACAGAAATACCAATACAGTCATCTTCAATGCTTAACATTTCATAGAAAGTGTAATACACGGGATTCAGTGACACCAGACTTTATAGTATGTTTTGACTTGATAGTAACATTGAATACCCTTAGTTACAGTTGGATTTTAGGCAAGAGCTGGAGTAATATGCATATATTGTTGGGGTTTTTTTCATTTCCACTTTTATAGACATTCATGTAATATTAATTAGCATTCAAGAATAAAGCAAAAGTTGATCAAATTAGCCTGCATCTAATGACTTGTTTTGTAATATTGATGGACAATTCGATAGTTTTGAACCACCTTTAAACTGGTATAGGTGAGGAAAAATTCTGTTAAATAATGTAAATGCTGAATAAATTGCAATTGGCCAATGAAAGCATTTAAGACTGCCACATTACCGTCACGTGTCCTGGGAATATTGCTACTTATGTGCAAATTGGACTACTAAGTTAGGATGGCAAAAACGTGCTTCCCTGCTGCCCCAGGAAACTAAAACCAGACCTCTCCCTTATTAAACAAACATAGCAAAATACTCTTTAATCACAGCTAATACTATAAAATTCATTAATATGGAGAGGAATTTTAAATGCCTGCTGAGCTGGACTCAACAAAATTTTTGTCACACTGTCTTTTTACGGATGTGATACAGAGATGTTTAAGCTCTGCAGTCAATACCTCTGCTGTTTTATTGCTGTTCCCCAGCAGGAAGGAGGACAAAACACAAAATCCCCTTTTCTCTCTCTTCTCTCTCCTCCTTTGACAGTTTTAAGTCTTAGATAGGAGTAGAATCCAGTAGGAGTTTAAATTATATGAACAAATGTGTTTGTGTTCTTCCCTGTCAGCAGGTAAATCGTGGTGTAGTGCAAGCCACAGAACCTTGTCCAGCATCCTGCTCAGTGCAGGGTTCGCGCTGAGGTCACAGCAGCTGGCTCTGGGAAATCCCTGCACTCACCCTCATTTACACACAGCCTTCTGGAAATCACTGCACTCACCCTCATTTACACACAGCCTTCTGGAAATCACTGCACACACCCTGATTTACACACAGCCTTCTGGAAATCACTGCACTCACCCTCATTTACACACAGCCTTCTGGAAATCACTGCACTCACCCTGATTTACACACAGCCTTCTGGAAATCACTGCACTCACCCTCATTTACACACAGCCTTCTTGAAATCCCTGCACTCACCCTCATTTACACACAGCCTTCTCCAAAAGGCAAACCACGTGGTGGCTGCTGTTTGCTGCCTTTCTCATTTCACTGCACACCTTGCCTGTGCTTTGGCTTTGACCACCTTTTGTTCGTGTCATTCGTGCCGTAACAACAATGCCCTCTGAACTGTGAATGTTTTCCCTTTGGGCAGTAAGGTCGAGTTTTCTGATAACAGCTTCCTTGCAGCTTATAGACATTGGTTCCCCATTGCCACTCCCATGCTAGCCCTGTTGCTAAAATGTTAATAATATTTAATTCATTTTACAAACTCTTCAGATGTTGCTCAAAGACTCCCCTGTCAAAAATCCTTTCCTATTTACATGTCTCTACAATCTCCTCTTAACCAACTTGTCTGCCACTTTCTAATTAGCTTTAATACACTTCAAATTCTTCTCCAAGGAGCTGATCCTCAGCTGGATGAGCTGTCACATTCTTACACTGATGAAGATTGGATAGTTTTCTATCTAGCTTCCTTGTCCTTAAAGATGGACACAGTATTTTTATCCCAGAAACAGCAAACTCTTTTACTGAAGCAGCAAATAGTGGAATTTACAAAGATTTTCCTTCTCAAGGTCAGGTTAGGGAAAAGAGGAGATAGCAGTTCCTGGTTTTTTAAAAGTAGTTTTTGATCCTGAGACATGTATATTTTACAGATGCCCGAAGAAGAGTAAAATAAACCATAATGAAAACGTGTAGAAAACTTCTGCTTGTGCTAGAACAAAGAGCTTTCTGTTAGAACAGTGCCAAATACAACATGAAAATTAATGGTCTGGCTACTACTACTTGGAAGCTGTAGGATTAAAGTTGCTAAAATATTTGGCAGTGTTCATAAAGTTGCATGATTTTAGCACAAGAAGCATGTTATCTGCACACTCCTCAAAAAGCAACGTGAGTGAAGGAAAATGGTACAGCAAGCAACAGAGATAATACAAATATTGCCCACAGCTGAAACAATTTAGCTTCATAGTGCCAGCGTTATTTGTGTTGCTATTATATAATACAATTCACTGATAGATTATCCATTTGTTTTGAAAGTTTGAACATGTCAGACAATTGCAAATAAGAAATTAGAAATCTGCTGATGCTTTTGCTGCACTGTGGACAAACACCCAATGTTTGTGCTCCTGCAGCACTGTGCAGTAAGAGAGGGGAGATCTCTCTTGTCCTCAAAACTCATTCAAGCCACTGCATAAGTAACTCAGTTTCACATCTATTAATGCTAAATCTCATTAGAAATTCTGTGAAATCAAACTTTTGAAATTCTGTTTCTATATTGATCCAAATTAATTTCCACTACAGGTGCCTTGATTTCAGTCCTTTTAAGTCAGATAGGTTTTTTCACTCAGTAAGAACACTGGCACTGCATCAGAGTGCAGGATTCTTTTATGGACCTTCACTATCTCATTGGGTCAAGTGTCCCTTTGTGACAAAGCTGCTTTTGATAACACAACTCAGCAGAGTTCTAAAAATAACATGTTTCCAGTAATTTTAGTAACTGCTTGGATTTCATGGCATTGTAGGTAATAAATCTGTTAAAAAAGAAATGGCATCTGGCATTTACTGCTCAGAAACCTATTTATTCATTGATATTTTATTCTCATTTTTATCTGCAACAGGTCTAGGTAAAGGAATATCTTGCTCATGCAGGTTTGTTTAAGTAGTGTAACAAGTATGCAATTAATTAATTTAGGATAAAAGATAAATAAAAACTTGCACAGCTGAAAATTTCAGGGAAACTTGGCAGAAACATGATTAATATGCAGAACTAAAATTAAAGACATAACTTATGGCTTCTTCCAAATGGTCATCCTTTTCAATGAAAAAAATGTATTTTAGTAAAGAAAGTCTCCCTAGAGTTTGTGTCCGTTTATCAAAATTGCTAAGCACAAGTGGGGATTGTATTATAGGTATCTCTAAATATAGAATATTTTAATGCTATACCTCTGTCATTAGTTTAAAATATGTTCCTCAGGATTTGTTTTTTACAGCTTTACACTTAATCAGACTGAATAAGAAAATTATTGCAAATTTTAAAAATCATGCTTTACTGTCGAAGAAAAATGTTGAATTTATTGATTACAAAATGAAATTGACAGAGAAAGTACAAATGTGTGGTAGAAGTGTTTCAATTTTTTCTAGGATTTAAGTTTCCCCTTGATTGCATGGGGAATAATTTTCAGATAAGTAAGTGCTTTAAAGTCAGATGTAATTCTCGAATGTTCTGAAGCTGTTATTCAAATGCTTTGTCTATGTAATAGCTTAGCTATTCTTAGTTTGCAATATTTGGCCAATTTTGATATAATGACTAACGCTTCTAAATGCTTTTTTATTTTTCAGAGGGTGTCCATGTCAGCAGCCTCGGTATTCCAAGGTCAGTTCATATTCTAGATGAAATTATTAACCATGGCAGAGACAAAAATAGGATTCACTATTTGATTTTTAGATGAGCTTTTGTTAGGAATAACCTTTTCAGTCATATCCACAGTTGTTATCTCATAGTATTACCTTTTCTTGATGAACATGAGCAAGCTTTTCCTGTCTTTGCAAGGTAGAATAAAATTCAGATCTTAAAGCAGGATATTACTTAATAATTAAAATCCTACTGACCTCAAGATGCACGTGACTGACCATTTTTAATCTCTGTAGTGGTGTGAAGCACTAACTGCTACTGTTAAGGGTGAGAGGTATGGCATGTATTAATGCCATGCTGCTCAGTCTTTCTCATTTTTCCTTATTATACATATGTTGATGCTTCCAAATACCAAAAGCATCCTCCTTCTGACCTGCTCTGTGTTTGCTCAGATCACGCTTGTCCTTTATCCAAGGAAAGCTGAACAAATCTTGCAGAACAATTATTGTCAGCACAAAGTCATAATCTAAACCAGTAAACTGACTGCCAGCCTGGAATACATTAAACATCACTGGCCAACACTGTGAAATGTCTGACAGTTTTGTTTCTGGAGCTGCAGTTAGGATGCTGTGGCAAATATATCACCATCTGAGATTTTTGAGATACTTTTATTATGTGGAAGAACATAAAATATTTCAAAAAAGAAATACCTTACCAAAATCAGCTGTAATAAATATGATTGACTTCAAAACAAATGAGAATAATAACAGATAAAGATTTTCAGAATTTGCATGACTATATTAAAAGTTTATATATTAGAAGATGGGTTTCAGGATAGTCTAGGAAATACTCTGTGTATGAGTAAAGACCAAAACAGGACTGAAATTGAGCAACAAATAATAGAAACAGATTAATTATTTTTGAATCTTTTTAGTTGTTAGTGGACTGAAATTCCCAAATTATAAAGAGAAGTGGCTGCTAGAGTATATGACTTCTGAGTGTCCATTACAGAAAATTTAATTTGTATTTGAGAGCAAACCTGACGTAGTTGGTTGGTTAGTTCAAGGTGTTTTATTTATTCAAATATTTTACAAGGTTCTTATAGTTCTGTTTGTTCACATCCATGTACTCTGACCTAGAAGCAGTTTTTCTGGATTGGTTAAAGACATTTTGGTTGGCTTAAGCAAATGAGCCCTGCTGAGCAGAACTGTGCATCCAGCTGACCTCTCTCCTATTGCTCCAAGTGTCACTGAAAGCGGTGCCCTTTTTTTCTAGAAAAAATGTTTTCACAAAACATTTTTCAATAAAATGTACTCAGAAATTTACTCATGAGAATAACTTTCCAAGGGAGTGACAGCTTATACAACGATCTTAGAACCACAGGATAGGGTATATTTAAAGCAAAGTTTGTTTTGCTTGTTTGAACTCAGCTTGCTTTGTCCTTTTGAACATCTAGAGTAGACTCGTATTTCTAATGGATAGGTTAATCTCTGGTGAATCACTGGCTGTAGCCTTTTGACAGCTTCTAGCGACCATGGATAAGACACTGTATGTGTTAAAATCAATTACACCCATCCATGATGCCAGCTTTAATCAGTAAGGTCAGCTGAGTTACTGCTTCTGCAGCCTCGATGCTCGGAGCACATCAAGCTGCATCTGCTGAGGCTCTCACCCCCTGGGCTGGTAGCCGAGGCCGCCGAGTGAGTGCAACACAGCCAGACCTTTAACCAGCACTGCAGAGGGACCTACTTGGCTTCTTGAAACAATTAGGGAGGTTACAAAACACCTTCTTCCAAGAAACTCCCAGTTCTAGCCCTGCTCAAATGAACACAGGAGTTGAAACAGTAATGGTTTTTACACTGTTGTGATACTTTGGTAAAATGTGTAAATGAGAATGAGACCTCTTGCTGTATTTGCTTCACATTGTGCGTGATAGGAAATGTTTGGGGTTTCCAGTCTCATGTGTTTTCACAAATAAGGAATACAAGCATGTAGCATGAATTAGAGGCTGTCCCACTGAAATAGGAAAACATTTTCACTGAAGGGTGAAAACCAGAATATATAGAGTGGGATTATGCTTTAATATAAGTAACAGAAGCAAAACCTTTCCGAAGAGGCTGTTCACTTGTAGGTGATTATTCTAATTATATTACTCTCAGTTAAACATGGGGCAATCTTGCTTCCCATTCTCTGCAGTTGTTCCTAAGCTTCAGCAACTGATCTGTTTTTCAGTATTGATATTGAAGAATTTTGCTTTTAACAAATGTACAGTGACTTGGTAATACGAGCTGTACTGCCAGTGTGTAAGCTAAGCACATCAGTGAAGCAACAACTTTCTCTTGGATCAATTTTCTTTCCCTATCAGTATGTTAGGAATAGTTCTGTGTGGAATTTTGTGATGTCAGATATTTTGGATTCAGTTGTTTTGCTTGGTTGTTGGGCTCGTTTGGAATATCATGTTTGCTTTTGGGTTGCATTCTGTGTTGAAAGAAGTCCAGACAGTAGCTATGATTATATAGATATATATTGCTGTTACGTAATCTCTTTTTTCTGGAGAGATACAGTTTGTGCTCCTCTTTCTGAAATTGGATGAAAGCTGTGTCACTACAACTCCAAATGTAAATCCCATGCATTCTGTTTCATTCTGGCATAACCTACCAGGGATCTGGTGCTGTGCTGTCCAGGAATTCTTAGTCCCTGATATCCTTGGATTTTAGACAAACTGAGCATATCCAAGGCTGTAGTGCAGGGTATGACAAAGCTCCCCCTAACAGCTCTACTTCCAACACTTTTTCCTTCCTTACTCTCACAGAGAAAGTAGAACTCGCTAAACTTGGCTGTGCAGGCTATTTCTGATAAATATATTTTCTATTTAAACTGCATTTTTAACAACAGTATCAGTTTACATCCTTGACATTCATGACATAAAATGAGCATTAGATGAGTGGCATTATCAAAATTTAATTTTTCATTGCATATGACTGAATTTATCTCTATTTTACAGTAACTTTAATGTAAATTCTGTCAGGAAAAAAGAAAAGTATTTCCATAATACTTTGATGATTTAAGGTCATATGTGACTCAGTGAAGGTCAGATCTTCCTGCAGGTGGCTTGCAGGTATGAATTTTTGCAAGAAAACACACAAGCAAAATCCAGTGTTTGCTTACAGTGTTTCTCCTTACTTAATCTGTGCTGATGGGTTACTCTAACTGTGTCCAAGCACTGGTTTTTTCATGGCTGATCTTACGTTGTCTTAATTGATTTCCTTTTGACTTCTCTGCTTGCTTAACTGCCGCTCACTGCTGAAAAGAGAAGTGCCGTTTTAAAAGTTTCTTTTAATCTTTAAAATAGTTGCAATACTAAGTAAGTTATCATATCTACAGATTAAAAAAAGAAAAAAACCAAAATGAAACCACCAAAATTCTTCAAGAGGGATTCACTGTCCTCCTCTAGCTCAGAGAAACATGGGTGCATTGATAGAACCATGACTTGCCATTAACAAATGAAAGTTTTAGGGAGCTTTTAGTCTTCCCTTTAACATCAAGAGCTGTTAAATGAAAATCATTTGCTACCACATCTGAACAAGCAATTTAACAAAACAAAGTACGTTTGAGAATAAATTATTTTTAGGTAAAATGCTTTGGTTCCTTCCTACTGGTATTAATGCTGCCTAAGGTTCAGAACCATGAAGAACCAGGATAGCCTCAGGAAACTGGAATTAAGTATAAAACCAGTTGTTTTGTAAATATTTTGTCTCATTTTAACGTGTGTAACTCTTTAGCAATTTCTTTCAATGGGACAAAATACTTGCAAAGTTTTAGAAATGTATTTTTGTTTATTACTAGAAGAATATTTGCTCAAAAAATTCTGCTAAATATAATTCTGTGTCGGTAAGGAGAGTTATAGAAACCTTAG
The DNA here is from genome assembly GCA_013390045.1 of Picathartes gymnocephalus. Taxonomy (NCBI): domain Eukaryota; kingdom Metazoa; phylum Chordata; class Aves; order Passeriformes; family Picathartidae; genus Picathartes; species Picathartes gymnocephalus. Next base: position 112,261 of record WEKY01059695.1, on the reverse strand, counting down.
GGAAAGTATTGATAAATGCAGGCTCATCTGATAGAAATTTACATTCCAACAAGTATAAAAACTCATGCTTGTGTTTGCTTCTTAAATTTCACTCTACCTTGCTTTATTTAACTGATGTTCCTAACTGTAAATAAATGTCAGACCCCATATGTATATATATACATATACATGGTAATTACTGATAAAAGATACGGTGATTTTCATCATTGCACATTAACTTGGTCCCCAGTAAAAACAGTGTTTCCTAAACTCTGTAAAAATCCCAATCTACATTTACATACTGTTCTCTTGTACAGGTTACATTCAGATGGAGAAAAAAATTAGCATCATCATGTAAGAGCACTGATTGGTTTGATATGTGCCAACTTTCAGTGTTATAAATGGCAGCAGGAGTAAATATCTGCTTGATCTAGTGCTGGCTCAGTGTGTCTCTCGTTGATCACTGAATGGCGTTTGCTGGCAACCAGTCATGCTGAATTTAGAAAGGAAAAACTCCCAGGAGGTCTGTTAGGAACATGGATGTAGAATAATTTCTGACTTAGGATATCCTGAAAGAAAGGAATACATCCCACAAGATTTTTATGTTTCAAAACCTAGCTAGGAAACCAATTTGAAATGGCAATTTTCTAATGTAGTCAAATCCAGAATGAAATATGTCCGTATATATTCATGTGCATAAAGTTAAGCTTATTTTTTTATAACTCAAGGGATCCTGTTTGTTGTGTCTTGGGTTTTTTACATACACTGAAAGTTGTGAGAAAACATGTTTATGAAACCTCCAGTGTGGTAGAACTAGAACTCCTAATACCTACCACACTTGAATTAATAAATAATACTACAGGTATTATTGTATGCTATCCAATATTAAGCGTCTGATTTTGACAGCTATATCAGGTAGCCAAAACAGCAAGGCAGAAACACAACACCAATAGAACATATTAAATTAATTCATTTCAAAAAGAAAAAGTAAAACAACAAATGAACTTCTGTTAGGAAATTAATTCTTTGTTCAAAATTCTTGCTTGAAAACAAATTCTGTCACAGGTTTCTTTTAAAATTTATTTAGGCTGCAGAAATAAAAATATTTGCCTTCAGGGATGTAGATGTGACAGCAGAGATCACTAGAACAGCAATCATCTGGGTGCTGCCTGCTTTTGGTTCAAATTCTCCTGCTGGGAGAAATGGCTGCACTCCCTGAGCAATGCCAAGGGAATTATCCTCTGTAAAGGAATGTCTGAATAATTTAACCAAGGGCAGTTACCCCTTGTGCAGGCAAGTGAGATATCTTAGCCCCACCTTTTCCCAGCCTCCTGGCCAGCTGTTACCCCCAGCTGGGATCCAGGTTTCCTTAAATTCCCTATTCCTTTGACGTTCCTGCATCACCGGGGTGGCTGGCAGGGCTGCCTCTGCTTTGCTGTAGTGAACAAAGGTCCAGTACCTCGTTATTCTGGGAAGAGATGACTTGGATAATTCCAGTGATTAGTCAAGTTACCAAGTTAACTAATCAAGTAGATTAGTTCTACTTACCTTTCCAAACCCCAAGCAGGTTCCTGGCAGCCGGTGGCTAATTTTGGGGCTGAAGGGGACACACGATTTTGTCTGGCAGCAGGAAGACACCTGGGTGTGTTTCTGCCTCTGTCTTTAGAGGCACCAGCTCCATCACATCCATCAGGGCACCCTGATCCATTTCTGGGCAGAGCTTTCCTGTTGTCACCTTTGGGAAGGACATTGTCTCCAGCTGTGTAATCAGGTCCTTTAAGGTGTGCTTTACAGATTTTTTACCATATTAAAGAAAAAATTAAGAGAGTGCCTCATTTTTCAAGATTTCATTTATTAGATCAGAATGAATAACATTGAGCTGGGTAAATGCAGAAGACACAAAAGTAAGAGAAACCTCCCCCAGTATCAGTATATGTATATAATTTTAGTAGTGCTTGCCAAGAAATAGTAATTCAGTAACTTGCTTACTTTAATTCATAAAGATACAGTTTATAGGGAAAAGCAATGGGGGTAGTAGAAGAATATATGGAGATTTATTTTAGTAAATATTGATTCATCTAAAGATAGAATTACAACATAACCTCATTTGTAAGTGGAAATAAACTAAAAATAGTAAATGTAAAGGAAAAGTATATTAGTATACTTGTCCTTTTCTATTTCAGAACAACAGCTCTGTTTATTCTGTGACCTCCCTTTCCCCTATCTGCTTTGGAGCTCCTTTTCTGTTTCCTTTCAAGTTTATGAAAATATTCCCATTGGACTAAATTAAATATTACTATTTAAGACTCCTCTAAACCAAATTAAGCGTTTACTCATCTAGATTTCTAAATTATAGAGGAGTCACTTCTTTGAAATGAACACATGTAAAATGCCATGGGATTATTGATATGGAGAGCTCTGTAGAATTCCCTTGTTTTCCTTCAGGAAAAGAAGTGATAAAATTATAGATCTTATACAAATATCTCCATTTCACTAAATTCCACAGGCAGCTTGGAGAAGGTGCAGTGGGATTGCAGATGTTGTTTTGATGCTTATATGTGCCACTGATACAATTTGGAGTTTTACCTCCTCTCTGTGGGGTTAAATTCTTGTTTTATGGATGCACTGGGACATGGGTCTGCACTGCCTTTGTTCCAGTACGGTTAGACAGGGATGGAAAATGCAGAAGTCTGGATCTCACACTGTATTTTCCTGGTAGAATGTGTTAGCTCAAATCCGCTGGCTGTTAACTGGTGGAAAAGATGCATCATTCTTGCCTGTCTGTATAGGAATAAAAATTTAGAACTGCCTCCATATCCTGTATTTGATCTTCAAATGAACATTTCTGATCCACACTTGCTAGTTTTATAGAGCAAACTGCATTCTCCAGTAGGACATCATGTAGATAAGAGTCCTTGCTCTTAATGCTGGTATCATATATAAATTAATTTAGACTGATATTATATTTAGATATATATAATAGTATGGGAACTGTGCGTTTTGTACATATTTTCATCATTCCTAGCACTTTACACATTGAAGATCCTACAGAAATCCGTGGACATACCTAGCATAGGGGTGCAGAATGTGATAGTGTGATCCCTGGATCTCTGTTCATATAAAACACAAAATTCAGAAATGTCTGTATTACAAATGAGAATCTGTTTGTGCAAGTGTAGCTGAATTGACCTAGTGAGATATCCTAGCTAATTAATACTGTAGTAATTCGTTTCTGTGACTAGTTTGCTTCTGGTTCAGTGGAATTTTATAGATAGGCTTGTTAGCTTTTCACTGAAAGCAGGAAATCTAGACTGATCTTGCAGCCAAGATAAGGCATTTGGAAGCTTCGTGACTCTTAATTATCTACTAATCCTTTATTCTAAGAGATAAGGAAATACTATTTCCCTTGCAGACATATGATTAAGTAAGATGTAAAAAACACTGTTATTCTTGTGGAGTCATGTAACTGATCAGGTACAGGCCAGGAAATTGAAAATGGGTTTCAAATATATTAGCAAAAAATATTGTCGTTGTATCAGTAAATCTGGAAAGACTGTGTTCTGAAATGCAGCTTGCCTTTGAAATTACAGACACATCTAATTTGAACTGGTATTAACTACAACAGTATGGCTGGAAGGCAGGGAAACACGAATCTGCTGTGTAATGTGCTGGATAAACAGGTTAGCAAAAAAGCCTTTAAATTTAAATTGGCTACAAAGATCTAGAAAAGAACTGGCTTTCTGAAAGACTTGCACATCATCAGCTCCTGTTAAATCAGGGGTCAATGAACAGCTGACTTCATCACAAATCAACTTTTTGTTGCTTTTTTTTCCCTTCTTCTTCTCAAAAAGAAAGCAATCTTTAGTGGGTTTTAGTGTTTCGATTCAGTTGCTGTTTTGTTGGATTTTTTTTTCCATTTCCCCTAAAGTAATAAGAAATACAGGTTGTCATCTCTCACATGCACAGAATGTGTGTGACTGCAGGAAAGCAGTGCTAGAGAAAACGTTAAAATGAAAGCTTGAGTGCAGGTTTTTATTGGTTTTCCCAAGTTTTTTTCTGTAGCATTACTGTATGGTTAAAAATATGTTAATTGTGGCTTTCTTCATTCTAAACAAGCTACTGTCTTTGTATTTGACTTAATTAATTATGCCCACAGAATGCCTTTTAGTAAACAGACCTTCATACAATACTTTAAAAGCTTTACTTCAATATGTTTATAGAAGGAGCTATCACTTAGTATAGCATCAAAGTCTGATTTATTTGAATGATGATACACAAGTTCATTTATTGTGTAACATTGCCTGGATTAACTGGTAATTTTGAGTTCATTCCAGTAAAAATGTGTTTCTATTTTCCTAACTTTCAGGTGTCAGGATATAAAAGGAATATAAATTTAGAAATAACTGTTGACTTCTAGTAGAGAACAGCAGGTGTTAATTAGGTGCTGCTGAGGATAATTGGGACATAAATGGTTCTGAAATATGAGATACCATGAGGGGTGTTTACAACTGTTGCTCTGAGCAGATAATCAAAATTGTGAACAAGCATGTCTTTGCTTCCATTTGTTTACGATTCCCTAAACTATTGACTGCATGTAAGATGTTACACTCAAAATCTAGTTTAGAGGCAAAGGGAAACATGCATTATATATGATATAATATATATCTAAGAAGATAAGTGTGAGAAAAATTGGTGGTAAACACTCAATTAGAAAAACTGTTGTTGCAGCTGCACCAAATGAAGCTCAGACAAGGCACACCTGAGAAGCATCTGTTGGGAGGCCTTGCAGTCTCCATACCGAGCTGACAGAAAATGCCAGGGCTTGCACCTGGCAACACCTTGGGTTTGGCTGGAGATACTGGCCAGGAAGACTAAGGGCATCAGATCAACAAAACAGTCTTGCAGTGCCTATGAATAGGACTAGGATTTGAGCCATCATTTGATATTGCATCCCCAAGTTTAATAGAAAGTGAATTCATTTAGGTATTTTGGCATAGTTTTATTCATTTAAATG
>WEKY01059695.1:44166-107253 GCA_013390045.1 Picathartes gymnocephalus | reverse complement strand
TAAATGAGTTGGGGGGTTTGGTGGGTGTGTGGGTGTTTGCAGGGGGTTTTGGTTTGTTGGTTGGCTGGTGTTTTGTTTTGTTTTTTCTTCTTTTTTTCGTTTGCTTCACATATGGTTTTAGTGTCCCTGGGGGTACATCAGTGGGATTTTGCTGTCAGTGACTGCTTCTCCCTCCTTTGGCTAAGAATCACTGCAGAAGAGAAATACAGCACTGGCACGTGATCTGATCTGTCACGCATGTTCCTGTTGCAGCCTGCCTCTCTCCCCAAGGAGCTTTTAGCACACGGTCACTAACAGGAATCTTGGGCACAGCTCAGCACCACGATCCTGTGGGATCGCTTGTGGTGTAGTTTGTGCCCTGTCACAGGTGCACGGGTTTCTGTGAGACACAGAATTGCCTCCCAGCTTGGTCTGAAAGGTGCCTTTTCACCCTGTCCTGGTTCCTTTACTAGAGGAACTCTAGACTGAGCACTCAGACTTTGAGGTAGCATGAGGGCACCCTGATCCATTCTGCAAAGCTGCCTTCCATGTTAAACGTTTTTCTTCTTTTCTTTGTCATTTCACTTCTCCTCCTCCTGTTTTTTCCCGTTACCCTTTCCTTTGGCAGCCTGCTCTGCCCCGTTTTCAAGCTGAACCAGTGAAAATAAGCAATGCAGAAATCGCTAATGTGCATTAAAGCTCTTCATTTTGGTTCTGAGCGCTTAGAATACCGGGTTTTTGGTTGGATATTTTGGAACTCAAGTGTTTGGGAATATTTGTCTGGATAGGGTTATAACACTTTCTCTTTTTTTCTTAATATTAAAAAAAACCCCTGCAGAAGTAATTTTAATGCATGTAAAAATAGAAGATTAATCTTAGTTTCTTAAACTAAGCATCCTCAAGCCCAGTGATCTTTCTCAGGGAAGTACTACCAATGATTTCCCAGTGAAAAACCTAAGGCTGTGTATAGACACATTCTTTCTTTCCAGCTCTGTTCCTGCTTTCTAGAGACAGTAAATAGCCAACTTTTCCTATTTTTATGTTAGGTCTGGATGGGTTATGCTTCAGCATTTGTTTGGGAAATTCTTTGAAGCCATCTAAGCTTCCGGCATTCACAAGCTTCTGGTTTTGTTCTTTCACCTGAGTGGGAGGGACCAAATAATCTTTACAACTTTTTTCACAGGTGTTTGTGATTTTATTTCTTTAAGCTATGTTATGCTGTTCTGTCAGTCATTTTTTCTCAGACTAAAATGTCCTTATTTATTTCATTTTTCCTTGCATATGGCAATGATTTCCTACCGCTGATCCTCCATGCCTTTGCTCTTTAGAGCTTCATTTTCACTGTTTTCCATGTGAGAATCAGAGCTGCCACAGCAGGCAGAATCTGAGTGCTCCATGGCTTTGCATGATGACATTATTGTATCTCATCTCCTGGCTCTGCTTCTTTGTAAGCAGTGTCAGTGAATAGTGTTTGATTTGCTTTCTGAACCTTGCTGAGATCACTCTTTTTCCCCAGTAGAACTGTGTATTCCAACTCCTGAGTCTCATTTTTGAATGTTAATGTTCAAGCATCATTTTGTTCAGGCATAAATTGCAGCAATCTTTTTCCTCCATGCATCACCTTAAAGTATTCAATTACAGTCAATTTTGATTTCTGTTTTTATCACCAAATCATTTGTTTTTGTGAAGACCCTGGTGATTTTTATAAACTTTTGCAAGTCCACTATGTTCCAAATCCAGAATCTGAGCCAGGAACAAAACACAGGGATATGAGCAAATAACATGATCTCCTCTTGCCTCGAACTTTCCACGTGTAAAGTGAGTTAGCCATAGTTTGTCTTTCAGTATAATCTGCTCTGTATCTCAGTGAGCTTTCCTCTGTCCTGTTAAAGTAGTGGTGACTATCACTTGCCAAGTTTGTATGAGCTTGCACGGTACACTTCTGAGCAGAATATCTTCCATATCTCGCTTGAATGCCTAAAAGCCAGAAAGTACAATGTTTGTTAGCACATTGTAAGTTGGCCTGCTATTGTAAGTCAGATTCTCAAATGATGTAGTTTGCCCTAATAGCCAATTGCTAGCTGAATCAAAGTTGTGAGACAGACTGAGATATGAACTTCTTCCCACTAGGCCATTAATTTAATAGTCTTTCTTTTCATTTTATACAGTATTGGTGTAAAATATCCGTGTAAACAGAGATATCGTCAAGTATGGCTCTATCAGCTTTTTATAAAGCCTGGAAATTTATAATAGGAAATGGGTAGCCGTGTAAACGACTTGACATCTGTCCATATTTATAAACACACTTTTCATTTGCTGCAGTTTATTTACTCTTGACAGATACAAATGAAGCGTGACAGACACCCTGTGGCTTCTATTGATGAGAGGATTAATAAAGCCTGTACTTTCATTATGACATGCTAAGCGATCAAGCATGAAAACTTCAACAGTCATTATTGAACATTGACACATATTGCATCAGTAATCAGAAATGACAGAAGACAGGAAGCTGGCAGAGACAGGACTTGCAGCTCTCTCTCAGGAATAGGATTTAATATGGCCCTTATGTATTGCCATGTACAGTTTCAAGCTCATTTTTAGCTATATTCCTTGTTTTTTAAAGGCATATTATAAAAAAATCTCTGTATACCCGTTTTACTGAGATGAGAATAATGAGTAACACCACCATGTTGTTACAAACCACCATGGCATTGCATGCTGGAGGGTCTTTTCTGGGTTTATTCCAGTTTGGAGACCTCATTAAATACCCTTGGCAGGCCTGTATCTTTTCCAGAATATTAGCAAGGAAAAATAGAGAAACTTCAGGCAAAGTCCTGTAGAGCCACTTAGGACTGTGGGAAAGAGCTCCCTGATGTCAGACATGGAGGAGACTGATGCAAAGCTGATGTGTCTCACAAGGAGTCTGTGGAATAATTCAAGTGACCTCTCTAGGTCACGTGGAGGTAAGGAGTGAACCAAAGCTTTGGGAGTATTTTGGCATTTAGCCCAGGCATGGAAGTTTTCTTGTTTGTGCTGCAGACCAAAGGTCTGGGCAGTATACCCAGGGCTAAAATCCAGCTTTTTCCAGGGTGCTCATAATGGTAATGTCAATAGATCTTCACTATGGGGCAGATATTACATCTCTTTGCAAGGAAGGTATTAAGCAATTTTGAACTGTGGAAACAGGGATAGAGTTCTGAAAACTTCTGTTTGTAGTCTACACTGCATTTCTCATCTACTGCTAGGTTGGTAGTTAGTCTTGTCCAAACCAGTACACCTCTCTGAGCAGCAAATCCATTCTGTTTTGAACAAACGTCTGCATTAACAGTTTTGAAGCAAATAAGCAATTAAATTAAAAATTTAAATAAAGTTTCAAGGGTCAGCTTTATTAGGGAAAAAAAAAGGTAGTCCTGTGTGTTTAATTCTGTGGAACTTTTGCTGCTTTTGTCTATGATTTCTTTTAAAAGTTTTAGATAAATGCAGTTTGTTAGAAGAATCTTAATGAAATGAATATTATACCATGGCTTCCTGGTGACCGTGCAGGGTATTATTTCTTACAACTTTTAAGAACCATGGAAAAGCTGAAAAGTTACTTTTAATTAATTTCTTCCTTTACACAAATTGACGTAGCTGTTCTGAGGTACTGGCTTTTCATCTTGCAGCTATTCTTCAGTTTCAGTCTTGGGCAGATTCTATTGCCAACAAGTTTTTCTTCTTGAACTTTTTTTTTTTGTGCTGTGTCTTCTTGCTGTAGAGAAACAGGCACTGGGATAAAATAGCTTCAGCCTATCTTTGGTTTTGACACTTAGGTTTCTGTGGGGTTTTTTCCCTTTGATAGGCATTTTTTCCCTTGGAATATTGACTTCTGTGCCTGAGAACAATATCCATTCAATTTGTACTGTTTTGTTGGTGTGGCAAGGTTTTCCAGAGGAATGGGCAATAAAGCAGTCAAAGCAATCTCTCGTTGGTAGACACAGCTTAGAGGAGGAAGTGTTGGAAAAGCATCGCCTACAAGTGCCAGCTGCAATTTAACCCAGATTGAGAGGAGGAGAAAAGATGTGAATCAGAGCAACTTTACAGCCTTTTTCTGCCCTGTGAAGCTGCAAACAGATTGCAAAAGCTGGACATAGGTATACACCTTCAAGTAATGGTCAAATCAATGACAATGAAGTGTTCTGCTGGAGGATTGAGGCTGAATGCTCTGAGTTTTGCTGAGGGACGAGCTGCCAAATTATAGCTGTGTGAAATAGTCTGAGCCCTGAGCCTAACAGTTTTGTATTTATGCATGTTAGAGGTTTTTCTTTCTGAACTGAGGCCTCTCTCCTAAATATAACTATTCTGTTTACAAATGTTTGGTCCCTAAGTGTCCAAGTTTTCTGAATTCCACAAGCACTATCTTAAGAATAAAAGTCTTTGTGGTGTATAGAGGGAGATGAGATTCACCTCCTCAGCAAGGAAGGAAGAAAAACAGTGTGAGGAAGCTGTCTCTATCCCAGACACACATAAAAAAACCCCAATAGCCAAAATGAGGAAAAATTCTACTACATTCTTGCTCAAATTACATTGTATCCAAGTTCTGTCGCTCTACTGGATGCTGAAATTTGTTGACTACCTGCTTGCTAGATAATAAATTATTTCCATTTAGGTACAACCCACTTCTATAGGTGCTGCACATCCTTGCAGTATGATAGTAGCAGGGCACAATATTATCTCATTTCCTCCCCAAATCATTAAAGAATACTTCATAATCTGGAAGTGCATCTGTATAGGGTGAAGGATATTCCAGTGAGGCTTTATCTCAGCTATCCCTTTGTTAAGGTTAAATGTTTGACTCTTAGGAGCTTTTTGCAAAGACCTTTCTCTTGTCTCTCTCTTGGAATGATTTGCTTTGTGGAATACAGATGTATGTGCAGTCTAATCCTAAAAATCTGACGGCTTTTATGAAATATAACAAACATTATAATGAATTGAAAATATGGCACCGGTTTTTGATGATGTACAGTAAATTTTAGGAACCTCTCTGTCCCTCAACCCCTACTTCCCCACCACACCACTGGCCCTCGATTTTAAAAGACATGACACTATTTCTGGGAAGAGAAATGAAGGCAAACAGGCAGGGCCTGAGAGACACAATGGTGGAAGAAGCTCCTTCTCTGCCTTCTGAGTAAACAGAGCAGCTGGCGTGGCTCTTGCCTGCTGTTACACAAATGCGAGCATTATGGAAAAGAAATAAGAATTAAGTCTGTGTACACTTGCAAATCTGGATCCAAGCTCAAGTTCTAATCCTTGTTTAAATTCATGAATATCACGAATGTGCTAGAAAAAAAAAAATACTATTTTGTATCAAACTCTGGAGGTTTGGTAACTCTGTGGGTGTATCATCTCCAGTTCTTGAAACTGAGCTGAGTAACTGGGCTTAAGGAATCAAACAATAGAGTTCGGAAGATTCTTAGTCTTTAATGAAACAAACTACGCTGGAGCTGCTTGTGATACCTTAATAGGTTTGAGTATAAGTAATTCACTTCTGTTGTTCTTTTCTCTTTCTCCTTTCTACATGTTTAGTGGTATTCATATTTATTTTATAGATAAATGTTATGGCAACTTATTCCTTTTGTATAATTTGTTGCCTCAATCTGAAAGTGGTTCTCAGTTTGTCAGTAGTGTAGTTTTTCCAAAAATGTGTCCATACACAGAATTATAAATGTAGCTGTACTGAATTTTCCTTTTAATCACATCAACATGGCTTTTTTTGTCATCAATGACTGATCAAAGTGAGGTCTCTCTATAGCTGGGTCAAGTTATCCTTCAGTATCTAGGAAATGTCTAAGGAGCTTTTTTGTTCCAGTAATGCACTACAAAGAGTGAAGCCCCTTGCTTCCCTGCAGTTAGGAGTTATCAGAATTGTTCCTTGAAGTTCAGTGGAATTTATATGCAGTGCTCTAATGAATGGCATATCTGGAAGATCTCCTTTTCAACAGATCATGTTCATAAATCTCTATCTCTTTGCTCGTTTTCATGATTGTTTATTCAATATCTTCTGCAGGGTTTTGTCAGACAAGCACTGAACTTGACAAATGCAGAGAGGAGTCCTCACAGGGATCAGATAGGTTATTCCAGCATTCAAAACTGAATTAAGACCGAAATTCATAGGAAAGGGTAATACAGAGTGCTATCAGATGCACTTGTCTTTATCTCATTCTTCTTAATTAAGGCTGAATCAATTGAAAGTGGGCAGATTTGTTTGCTTTTACCCTGGGCAATCTCTCCTTGAAGAGTGGAATAAATGCTCAGCTGATGTCAGTCACTGCCATTCTTGTTAAGGTTCACTGAAATCATTAGGACTCTTGTCAGTGCTTTTGCCTTGCCTTCCTGAGTCAGGGCTGCAAAAATCCAGCAATAGATCAACTGATATTATGATTTACATATATTTTGTTGTCTTTTGTCCTGTTGCTTGGGCAAAAATAGTTCTATTACCAAGCCTTTCCTGACTAATGTTTAAAAGGAGGAAAACATCAGATGAAAATGGATGATCTGTATTTGTGGGTGTTTGCCTTGCACTCTGACACAAGGGAGAGAGAAAAAGAATGTTTTATCTGTTGATGTGTGCTGTTCTTGTAGGGAATAAATTGCACTGAAATATTTCAACATGGGTTTCATCATATAAGAGAATCGGGTTTGAAAGATCTGGCCTGTTCCTATCTGCATCTCAGATTAGAATTCCAGAAACAGATCAGGCTGAGATTTTTTTTTTTTTTTTCATATTTATGAAACTTTTTTCTGAAGCAATATTAGTTTGAAATGGGACCAAGAGAAATGCCATAAGATTTGAAAGCTGATGTGTATGAGTTTATAGCACACTCAGAGCAGGTGTCTTTAAACAGAACAAATCTGTTTACCACTATGGGTAGGCTATTTACCAAAAAGCTCAGTAAACTTCTTGTTTGCAGGACAAAGTATCACTGACAATGACTGGGGCAAAGAGTGTGATCGATCATAGGCAGACACCGTGTATTAAATAGGGTTTAGGGGGACAACTTGGGCTTTTGAGCTCAATCAAAGCTTTGCTGGGATACTATTTTTGTTGTTTATGAAGGACTGATATGTCCAATCACTTGATCTTTTAGCAGTTGCAACTCTTGAAACAGTAATTTAGCACAACCGTGATGGAATTTGTGTAGGAGAGTTGAATATGAAATTAACTATTATGTAAATAATAGTAATGTACTTTGCTTTTATACCGTGCCTAGTCTTACCAAGTATTGAAAGAATCTCTCTTTTGATCACAACAAACTAAGCCAGGTAAGCTTATTGCTGAGCCAGCGTGTGACAGTACCTTCCAGGGAGAGCAAGAATGAAGTTGGGGGAGTGGAATCCAAGTGCTGTCTTGCTGTGGAGGTAATTCCCAAAGGCAACAAAGAGGGCCTCAGCCAGCTCTTGGCAGTGTTTGTGTTTGTCTTGTGTTATTTCAGTGATATTATCAAATTATCTGGGCAGACATGGGCTGTTCAGAACAGCACCAGAATTTTCAAGCTTCTTTTGTAAACAGCCCTCATGACACTGCTGAACTTTTTTGTTCCAGAATATACTTGTAATTAGAATCAGCAATAAATGATACGTAATAACAGTAATATTTCTTTACAATGCAGGGAGCTAAAGCATTAGTTTATGCCTTGGGAAAAAAGTTTAGGACATGGCAATTGCCACAGTTAACCCTGCAAGATTTACCTTTAGCTTACCTATTGAAATCAAATGTGCAGAGAAAAAGTTGTCAGTTGCACAGTCAACATGTACATTCTACCTTAGAGCCACTAATTTCTGTTTATTTTGTGCCAAAAAAACCATTTTAGTTATAGCCTGTGATATCTGTGGCTCACTTCTATTTTTCAAAGACCTTATATTCTGTTGCTCTCTGTGCTAGTGTATTCCTTAGCCTTCACTTGTTTGTTAAGGTTCAGATTTTTGAAATACAAATCTGATATGCGATCAGTTGTCCCCTAATATAGTTCTGTTTTGGATATAAGTGAATGATGATGATACAAGTTATCAATATTTGACAGACAGTTCCATTCTGATGCATCAACGAATGAATATTTTGACAAACACTCACGAAATGATCCTGAGAATAACCTTTAGACTTGAATGACTTGAACTGATTTTATGCTGCTGCAACACAATCCTTCCAGAATCACCTTATGCATTATTCTGAGTTCTCTTGTCTCTCGTTCTTGTTCATTTTGATTGTTACAGTCTTTGGATTGGTATTTTAGTAGTGCTCAAAGTTTTGGTCAAATATTTATGTGTGTAGGGGTAGCTGAGGTTGTAAATGCCCGCAGAACATGCTGTCGTCTAATCTCTAATCTGAGGGAAGCATCTCCTCAGCTAATAGCAAGTGAAATCACTGTGAACGGGGCCATTTCATTTCACCACAAGTCTGAATGGTCCCTTTTCTCTGCAGCTTTCCAGTAAGTACGTGACACAAGTACCATTGCCAGCCCTGAATTAGCAATACAGTGCTGCAGCAGCTCTCTGGGAGCCTTAATGAACCAGAGAGGCGCTCACAGCAGCACCACTGAAGTCCCAAGAGTGCGTTTACGGTACTTAGGCAGTACAGATTGTTAAAGAGGAAGATTTCGCTTCAGTCCATCGCCAATCCTTTTGTTGCAGGGGGACTGCACTGCAGTAGGGCCTTCTTGCTGACAACGGAGGAAATGCAGTTTTCAGTCGTGATCTGTGGATGTTTCCTACAGTCCGTGGGGTATTTAAAAACAATCTTTAATGAGGTGACATAAAATGACAAGTCTGTAGCTTAGAATAGCTCTGTTGCTGACTGTCTGCTTGGAACTGGAGAATATGGTGCTAAGACAGAGACCCTGGGTTGCAGTGAACATTAAAAATGGGATAATTCAGAGGCCTTGCCTGCTCTTTTCTTAGGGTTCTTGTTGTGACAACAGAGCCAAGAGTAATGTCTGCATCTGAACTCGCTGTCATTGAAAGCACATACAGCTGAAGAATAAGAAAAACAAGTCCTAACGTGCAGATTGGGTAATGTCATAAAGAGGGATCAATAATACCTTACACAGTATTTTTAGGTCTGTGAATGCAAGGTAGGCTGCACAAGTTTTGTTACTATACAAAGCAAAGTTGAAAAAAACCCAGAAGGAATTTGATAGATATCTAAACATCATTGCAAGAAAAGAAAAGATGAATACTGGAGAGCAGTGCAGCCATGAAAATGCTTGAGATTGGGGGGCAAAAAAGGTGCACTAGCTGAATGAAGAAAATAGTTCAAACAAGAGAAAGAGGGATTGGTAAATCATTAGATGCAGATACTGCTGAGCTGGGTAGTTACAATTTCTCAGTACATAGACATGTAGTGACATTTACAATGTTTTAAACTTTCATGTTAAACATCAGAACTAATTACTAAAGATTTCATAATATTCCATAAATGCACAATAGAAATCCAGTGTCTTAATTAGCAAAACAGTAATTTGCCCATTTTCCTTAAAAATGCAAGTTCTTGTCTCTTCCAGAACACAATCCAAAAAATCTGAAGGCTGAGAGGCCTTACCATTTTTGGGAGGGTTCCCTTGAAATTGTGAACACCGGATGGAAGTAAAATGCCTTGAAGTACTTTTTCAGCCAGTAGTGTGCTAAATACAGAATTTTATCTTTAGAGGGCACGGTAAATTTATTTGAAATGCCAACCCCCTAAAAGCTTCTGGGAATATTTCTTTGGGCTTGCATTTATTTTTGTGTTCTCCACTCATGGATACATTATTCTCTTCTTACCTTCTTAATATATTCATTCAGTGAAAATATATGTTAGCTTGAACTATGTTTCAAACCCGAGAAAAGTAATATAAATAATAGCCCATGTCTTTTGAAAGGTGTAATTTCAGTGTCTGTAGGACTGAGGCTCATCCTTACATTACGACAGTGAGGTACATAAGTGAAAACTGACTGAATACATAGATGAGTAGAGGACTAAGAGGAAAATCTGATGTACGGTATAAGAAATGACCAGTTGAAAAAGATGGTTTAAAACACCTTTACTGTTTAGTGTGTCTTTCACAAATACATGCAAGGAACAGTGATACAGCAAAGAAATGAAGACATCTGTTCATTTATATATTGAAAATGCATGGAAAGGTAGAAAAAGACAGCTGTAGTTTTAAATTATTTGTTTCAAACTCAAGTATAAAACTATATAATCGGAATAATTTTTTTTTTAGTTATAGAAGTTGTAAAAAAACATTATAAAAATAGCAGAACAGGATGCAGAGTCAGAGGCTTCTTGCAGGCAGTTGCAGTTTTCCAGTTAAAAAACTTCCTCACAAACATGTCTGCCTTTTATGCACAGTCTACATGCTGCACAGATTTACTTTAGTCCCTTAATTTATTCTAACTTTCCCATTATCTAGCCTGTCCTTGCAACACTTTTGAGAAATTACTAAAACCTTTGAAGCACAGACTAGACTCCTAAATCAGGTTATTTTATGTCTTTATTAGACAATCCCATTAGAACCTCACCAGTGGCGAAGGAGGGAGATATAATGCCATCAGCACCCTTACAGTGCTGCACTCTCCCAAAGTTACTGGCATTAGTAAACTCATCTTACTGCCAAAACCTTTTAAAACAGTCTGCAAGCTAATTTCATTGACTTATAAAACTATTTGGACTGAGCAATTCATTTTATGTTCTGCACTGAGGAACAAATACCACCTTAGATTTAAGTTGACTGTGTTGCTGAGATACCACCCTGAGCTAACCTTGTATTTTTATGTGCCTGAGGGATTTCATTAAGGTAGCAGAGCAGTCTCTATCAAATATTCATAACCTGTAGTAAACTGAAGTCGTATCTTCCTATTCATTGCAGTTTGACACAGACACATGTTCATAGCTGACAGTACTTGCACAGATCCACAAATTGAGTTTGTGCCAGTTGGAGCTCTGCTTCATAATATTTTTCGTATTACTATTGTTTTCCAAATTTTTGAACAACGCAAATATTCTGCTTTGTTAAAATAAGCATCCTTCCAGACCAGAAGGATCTGATAATTCATATTCATATTCATATATAATTTTTGCATTTAACTAGTTTGAGGGTTTTTTTCCCACGCCAAGAGCTTTGTGGAAATGTAATGTCATATTAAACCATCTCTAACTCTGGCTGACTCATCACTCAGATGGAAGCCTATGATCTTCTGAGAGGTCCAGAAATGTGCAAATGAAGTGGATATAAGAAATAACACTAAATAACCTTGCCTGGAACTGAAGTGTAAGGCAGTACCTTCCTGGGATTTCACATGGCCATAAAGTGTGTGTAATTCAGTTCTGAATCCAGCTAGTTTCTGACTGCACTTTCAGGAGAGGCTCTTTGAAGTAGATGTATCTGATTCTCATTTGCATTTTTATATAAAGGTGCCATCATGCAAATAAATTGAGCTGGCCTACTTAGATGTTTGAAGTTAGGCATGTATTCCTGCATCTTGCTGAATAAGATCCTGACTCTGCAGATCATTGACTTCAAAGCCTTTCTTTTGAATCACTGAGTTTTTCAGCTTTTGTACTGTTTTCAGCCAGAGCTGTCATATTTTTTAATTGACCACCAATTGTGAATAACAATAGGCTTTTGGTTTTTGTTTTCTCTTATGTGTGAGATATTGTCTATAATGTTACTTCATTATCATTTTATGTCTTTAATTTATATCTGTTACACCAAATGCACAAATTGGGAAATATGGAATTTTCTGGCTCTTACAAGAGGTGGAACAGAACTTTCTACAAAGTTAGACCTCTTGTGCTGTTGCAGCATTGCAGTGATCCCATGAAAACAGTGAAAGGGATGGTTGAAAATGGCCTGAAATGAAAAAAACGTGATGTAGCATTGTTTCCTCAGGTGTGGTTCTTGGTTATGCTGTACAAGTGGGTGAAATAGGCAAGAAAAGAAATATTTGAGAATTATGCAGCTGTGAGAGGACACACACTCTAAATACCTTGTGAGCAGCATGGGAGTGTTGAACAAATAATACTGAACCTGTTAAGTTTTACCTGCATGAATCAATATAAAACCTCTGCTGCACGTTGCTGTATCCTCCTGGAATGGCAGGCATTGGATATTGCCTTTGGGTTCAGGATGCTGGGATGAACAGATGTAAGCAGCCATGTGAACTGCTGTCTGAGGGGCTTGAAAGGAGGACTGCCTCATCAGCAGTGATTCCAGTATTCCTGAAGGACCATCAAATCCAGCTGAACAAACCTGACTTGGTATTTATGGACGGAGGTCAGCCCTCGGGGGCCTCTGGTGGAGCAGGTCTGGCTGGTGATGGATACCAACAGCAGTGGGGTGATGGCAGCTGCAGGCTCCTGCCTGAACTGGAGCTCTTGAGGTGCCTGGGACAGGGCTGAGTTGCTGTGTGATGGTGAGGGGTTCTGGGCACATGCAGTTCTATGAACTCTGGGTGTTAGTTATGATGATTAACTTAACATTTTAGTTTCATAGCTCCTCAGTTTACCTTTGCATACCTTATACATTGTGATTTTTGGCTATTGGATGGTATTTCAGTTAATTCATGTTAATGTAAACCTTTAAGGCAGTTGTAGAATCTCCTGCTGTTTCCAGAAGGCTTCCAGCAAAACCATAACAGGTCTTAAACGCAGCGTGCTGGCCCCACAGTTGCATACAGACATTTATCTTAGGCAATTATGAAGCCACTGCCAAGCACCTTTCAGAGAAGTAAGCCATGAGGCCCTCTCTGATGCTGAGCTCCTCTCTGAGGGCTGACTTAACAGCAAAATAGTGCAAATGAGCTGCTAATCCCCCTTCTAGGAGAAAATCCCTTATGGAAGGAGTGGGTGGGCAGTGGCCGGGGGTGGCTGTGAGCCTTTGCTGGGGTATGCCACACATTTCAGTTTAACTTCCTCCTGAGCAAGCGTTTTCTTTCAAAACTTGGTTTTCCACTGGTGTCTTCCTTGTGCACTTTCAGCAACATAAGTCACCCAGGGTGTTTCACCACCACATTTTCAGGCTGGCTGTAAAATCTGTATAGAATTTTTTTACAAATACGTTAAATAGATGCATGGGAATTCCTTGACTGCTTTCTTCAGACATGTTTTACTTTGGGGGGTAATGCTAGAAACCAGTCTTGTAATGAGTAAGCTAAGTAAGATTATGACTCTTGTCCTATTCTAATATCAAAGCAGGATAGCTGCTACAAGTATATCAGTTAGTTAATGTGAGTGTAAGAAAAAATCTATTCAACTGTTAGAAGATTGGCATGGATAACTTCTCTGAAATGCACAGGAAGTTGCAGGATTGGACATTTTCTGAGCTACAGAAAATTTAATTTTATTCTGTGGGAGGCAGGAGAGAGAGATGGATCCATGTGACATGATTTTAAAGCACTAGAAATTACTTCTAAATGTGTGACCAGCTGAACAAACAATTGTTGTATTTGAAAAACCGATCCACATTCTGATTTCAATTACTGTGATGTGAACTCACAAAAATTGCAATGAGTGTATTAGAATTGCTCTGAATTAAAAACTGAGTAGGAAAACAATTATCTGGCCTGCTGCATATTTGTGGGTTGTCCTTTTAAAGGTAAATGTTATTTTGAAAACTTCTGGAGGAAAAAAAAAACCAATTTTTTATCAGCTGGATGTTATGTGCATGTAAATACTTCACTCTATAGCTAATAGTTTTATTATAAATAATAAGTAATTGTTGGTTTATAGATGGAAAACACTGCTGGAGAGAAAGGTGAATTCAACCAACCTATCAACAAGCAAACAAAAAGTAATTTAGTTCATAATTTCTAAGAATACAGAATCCTATTGTACTTCTGTGGCTAATAAATGCAGTCAGAAAGTCTTTCAAAAACTGACAATACTGCAGATGCCACTGTCCTTATGTTGTCAGATCCCTAAATTAGAACGAACACATTTTTCTGATTTGAATACAGGTGATATTTGCCAGATGTAATCTGAGTTGTCGTTACATTCCATCAGGTTTATGTTGTGACTGAGCTGAACTCCAAATCATGCTAGCACAGAACTTGAATAAGAAGGATGAGTGCAGACCATATATTGTATAAATAGCTGCTCTGAAATTTTTCAAAGTGTTTTACATACCATAGCATGCATTTCACTGAAATTTATGATGCTGCAATTCATATGCACTGATATTTCCTAATAAATTTTAGGCTTTTCAAAAATAAGAGTAATGATTTCTTTAATGAGAACTCTGTTGCACCTCAGGCCAGAATCTCAGCTTGGTTTTGTTTGTTGAAGAGATTTTTGTAGGGGAATGATAGGATAACTAGCATCAAGAGAATTTTTTTCCAAAGGATTAATGAAGTAGTTTATATGTTTTAATAGTCCTTAGGTCTCTCGATAACTAATTTACTATTTCTTTTCAAAACCCTGGAGTTTAAACATAACTCTGGAAACTGTCCAGTTGCCTCCTTCAAGTTGCCCAGGAGACCAGCTGTAAAAGTGCAAAAATTCATATAGGAAGAAGGATTCCATGTATTCTAAATGCTAACAAGCACTTTAGTGTCCAGAAACCTCAGTGCCTTCTAATAGAGGTGTACTTTTAAGTTTTGCTTGTCTTGGGACCAAGTTGTCAGCATGGAGCTGATGTCAGAACGTTCTAATGTCAGGCACAACAAATGAAATCACTTCCCTGCTCTGCGAGGAAGGTGATGTGCTTTGGGAGGAAGGTCCAGTGGGCCAGCACAGTGCTTCCAGCTGGGCTGCACAAAGACAGATGCTCCAGGACTGTGGGGTTCATTCTGGTTCTACTCAGGTACTCTGGGTCTGTTATGGGTCTCTTCCAAAATTACTCCTGACCACGCTTGTTTTAGGATTAGGTAGAAAATACTGAATTCCACAAAACCTTTGCCTTGGAGACCTGAGACCTCATTGATGGAGATGGTTGTAGTGTTGATTGGTTAGGTGACACATCTGTGCTAGAAAAAACACCCTCAAACCAACCAATAAAACCCCAAAACTGAGGCAGCATAAATGAATTGATCTATCTGGATAATGTCTTGCTGTCTCACAGGGCCTGTTTCCATATTTCCTGCCTTGTTCTACACTTTTGCCTAAATCCAAACCACTTTCAACCAGCACACAATTCATAGCTCTGAGTAAACAGTGGAGCCGTTTTCAGAGTGCAGTTTTCTGTTTTATGCTGAATTATGAGGTGCTTACCTGAGCAAATGCTTTTTATTTCTCTCAGAAATCAATATTTGGGGATCTTTGCAGAGGACAGTGCTCTCCCTGCTGGGAAGCACAGCTGAAGAGCAGTCAGGCAGTGACAGCTGGCACAGCTTTTTGTGGGTTCTGTCCATTCACATCGTGTAGTCCTTCTCACTAACTGAAACAGCTAAATGGCTTTTTCTCCTACTAACTGTCCTGTATTTCAAAATGTATTTTTATTATTATTAGAATATTTTTCCTCATTTCAACCTTATTTACTCCTACCTGATTTACATGCTCTGATCTTGATTTATGTACTCTGTTGCATAGTTCTCCCTATGTTCCACAGGTTTTATTCCATGTATTTCAATACTGTCACTTCACTTCCCTAGATGAAGTAGAATCTTTTTCCCTTTCCACTTAAGATCATTACTCTCAGTTCTGTTTACCCTTGTTTTCCTTAGCAGCTCATCTGTTTTTATTACTTTTTGGAGAGGAATTCACAATTCATGTTGCTGAAATACTTGTAAATGTCCTGAAATTAATTTTTTTTTTTTTTAATTAGGATTATGAAGAAGTAAGTTTGCAAGAGGGAGTTTTGCTACTAAAAAATATAAATATATTATTATGGGCCAGAGAAATATTTTTTTCTTGGAACTCACTCCAAGTGGTCTCTGTCATCACTGGTTCTTAGAGCCAGGGATTAGCAAGGTCTTCTGAGTCTGAACACTGCTAGAAGCTCATTAGGGGGTTTCAACACCAAGTCCATATGTTATATTTGAAATTTAGCGTACCATTTCCTAAAGCATCCTCATCATTTTCTCCTTTTAAGATCATGGTTATTTGGAATATCTGTTGCCTTAATTCTGGTCATTAGGATGTCTCATGGTGTTTATTAAACACATTGCATGTGTAAACAAGACCTAACTGCACAGCAAATTAGAAAATGCCCTGTGGTTTGGCAGCACAGCTTTATCTGAAGGTGGAAGATGTGCTCTCGTCTGCAGACTCCCTACATTAACAATAACTCTTTCTCTCTCTATCTATCTATCTATCTAGATATATATATATATATATAAAATACAGAGCAGCTTAGTAGGCCTGCATGGGGGAGAAGTAGGAGCATGCAGCAGGGGATCCAGGCATTTCTTCAGGGATGCAGTGAGTCTGAGTCACTGCACAGAAAACAGAGAGGAGCAGGGTTGATCCTTCAGTGATTTAGTCGGGGAGCTGGAATCAGGGCTGGGGCTGTGCTGCTGCAGTACAGCTGAGAAATGGCTGCATTGCTGCCCCTCAGCATGGGAGAAGGAACCTGGCAGAAATAGGGATGGCTCGGATGTTTGGATACATGAAGATGTAAGGCTATAAAAATATCTGACTGGTACCAAGGAAAGGTTTGTAGGATATGGGCAAGATAAAGATTTAGAAGCAGGATAACTGGAGCAGCACCCAGAGTATCAGAATTTCCACTGGACTAGTAGATCTCTGTGCTATTGGCACCCTGAATCATGAGGAGGTTTTGTTGACCTAGGCTGAAACCCTACAGCTTTGTGTTATGTGCCATAATGCTGGCTTTAACGTGATCTGTTCAAAACACAAACAGAAAGAATTTCTTCTTGCTTTGAGATTTCATTTCAGAAAGATTCAGTCAGAAGTGTGTTTTATACCGAGTTGTTGTCAGGCTGCTTTTGAGGATGGGCCACTGCCCCTGGGGCTGCACCCTCACATGACTGTGCTCGGGAGGATGTTGGAGCTGGAGCCAGCGCGCTGGCACTGGGTGCATCCTGCAGAGAAATCTTCGCTCGGCATCTCGCTCCAATGGATCCGTGTTTTCAATGCAAATTAGCCCCTAAGTCTGATTCAGGTGAAGATTGGTTTGGTATTCCTGCCTCTACTGAAGTGAAGACGTTATTTCTGGTTGTGCTTTGTTTTGTGGTTTATTTGTTTTGTGGTTTTCAATTGTATTTGTTGGTTTGCATTAATCTTTGTTTTTAAAAGGAAGAAAACAGCAGTAATTTTTTATGCTTTCTATCCCTAATTTTCCCTATATCTATTTTTCATAATTTACCATACAAGAAGCTCATCAACAGAGGAAAAAGGTGAAGGTAAATTTTGTGTAATGTACATAAAACATTTAAAAGAGAAGCAAATATTTAGCTATGATTCATTAAATTTGCATCTGAATCTGTCAAGAGGTTTACTGGTTTAATTTATAATGATGTGCTGTATAAATCAAATAAGTAGTCTGACCCCCTCCCCAAATATTAAATATTTTATATAATTTCTTTCTCTAAATCAACTAAGCAAGAATAGAAAGCACATTATTAAGTGACTTAAATACTCGTAGAAGTTGAATTAGAATAATTAGAGTTTCTTATTAGAATCTTCTTACCAAAAGAAGTTCTTATTACTTTCCATCTCTATTGTTCCTTAATATTTCTTCCTGTTTGAGACAGTAATATGGTTAGTACTGTATTATTGCATACATTACTTGTTCAGGTTCTGTTATACTTAAGAGTATTCTTTTTGCCAAATATTGTTTATAGGAAAATTTCAGATCCATTCTAATGCTTTACAAATGAAAACAGTTGTTTCTGTAACACTTCCCCATTTAATTGCTTTTAAGGGACTGGTAAATCCATTAGTGAGGGTACAAATTGAGAGGAATTGCAGGAGGAATGGCAGGATTTTTTTAAAATGCAGTTCAAATTTTAAAAATCTTTTAAATTTAATGGTTGGATTGGGAAAGCATAAATGTAACTTGCCATGTTTTGCCATATTTGTAAGATAAAAAGATGAATATAACAATTATTTTTCATTTCTGGTATGCACATTACTACACTGCTGTTTATGAAGCTACAAATCTAGCTCTCTGTTAATCAACATACTGAAAAAAAAGTAGGTAAATAAATTATTACTGCTATGAATCATGAAATTTCAGTAAGGATATAATATAGAGTGTTATAAAGGTTCTTACATTTAGAATATTTCTAAATTGGCTACATCTATGATATTTAACTATGTTTAGAAACAGGAGAATTTTATTACAGTGATGTGGGAAAACAATTAAGCCATAAAATCATACATTTAAAACACGGAAATTACTAAGTAGAAGGATTTAAATATGAGAATATAATTGTTGTTCCCTCTAATAAAATGATAAATACAACTATTCTACTAAATATTCTCCTATTCTAGTAAATGTGAATAGTCTATTCCAGTAAGTGGTGTCCTATTCTAGTAAATGTTGTAGCCACAGAAAACCCTGAGCTGTTGCAGCTCTTCCCTCAGCCCTGCCCAGGCTGTGGCCGACCTCAGGACTGGAATGGTGAATAAGGGAATTCACCTGATAGACCAGTCTGGATCAAAGCGGGTTGAGCCCCATTTTGTCAGGTTTGTTTGTTGTATTTCTTAAGGAGTTCACGAAACAAAGTTTAAATCACAGAGTACATTGTCATGTGAATCTGAGACGCAAATGGACCATGACAGCTTTTCCTGGAAAACAAAAAAAGAAGGGTATTTTTTTGGCAGGTTGTCCTTATTGTCAAATTTATAATAAGACAGGATAATTAAACTCAGTAGGAATCATGTTCTAATTAAAAGAGGGCAAAAATTTATTCTGTTATCCCATGACACTTTCATGAATTGCCTTTTAGTTTCATCAACTTTTTCATTAAAAAAGGAGAAACAAAACAAAACAAAGCCACTCAAGGAAATTTGAAGATGCCAAAATTTGAGAGCCTCAGATGAGATGGGGACATGAGATTGCATCCTAGCAAGGGATTATGGAATGAGTTGTTTTGACCCACCTTGGTTTTATCTTTGTACTGAAGACAGGACAAATACGAGGATTGGTAAAACAGGCAGCTTGTAATGGAGGCATGAACACAGACATGGTAGCAGCAGCAAGGAGCTCTTTGTATGTTGTATTTTGGTACCAAACAAGTTTGGAGAGGCTTTCCAGCCTTAGAGTTTGAAAACAAAACTGGTCTTCAGGATAAAGATGCAAAAGGTAATGCAGAAAATTAAAAGATAAGAGGTTAAATCTATGGCACATTTATTTGTTTATGCCGTGCTTTGTCTGATTTTCACAGGCTTGAACTTTGTTTATTAAATGTTCCCATCTATCTGTGACATGAAAGGTACTGAAACTTGGATTCAGGCAAGAAGGGAGAAATGAGTAAATACGGTTTTCCCTTCCTATATAAAAATTTAGTTGTAGAAATAGGTGTTGGTTGAGGATAGTTGTGTGCAGTGCTGCCCACACATCATCTTCCTCCCCGAATTCAGCATGCATGGAGCGATTCAGAAGGAATAGAGCTTAGAATTGATCTGCTTTTTCCTAGCTGGGTTAATTAAATCAGACTGGAGTGTGCTCTGATGGGCTGTGGGGTAAAACAGTAGTTTAGAAGTTCCTGTAAAAAGGAGAAGGAGGCTGAGGAGGAATGGAGTAGCACAGCTGAACTGCTCTGCTGTGAGAGGGAGGGACTTGTTTGTAGACCATGAAAAGCAAACAGGGTGTAAGGAGGGCACACCTCCCTGGTTTTTTCCCCTTTTACATTTTCTCTCTTCTATCACAGGTTTAGGAGTCCTAGGGAAGAATAAGGAATAATACCTCAATCTTTCTGTAGGAAAAGAACTGTGATGGAAAGGCTGCCATCATTAGCACATGGGAGAAGATACCTCATGATTGCCTGGAGAAACTGCTTAATTATGGTCAAGTTTCTTTCCTGCTCACTTGAGAGGGCAATAATGCTTTCTCTCAGCAATTTTACATACCAAGAACTGTATATATTTAAATTTCTAGAAGATGAGCAAAAAGTCAATGGACTTGGTAATCTTAAAAACCTTTTCCATCCAAAATGCTTCTCTCCTTTCTTAACTAATTGTTCCGTGAGCTGTAATATTCCACACAGTGACTGAATTGCAGTGGAAGAAGTCCAGTTCTGGTGTGAGTATCACAGCAAGAACAGAACTATATACTCACCTTGTGATGTATCTTAGTGATAGGTGTCCTCTCTATCCCCACGCACAGAAGTACCTCAGCAGCATAACAGTGAAGAGAGATACTGAGTGCTCTGTGTAAGAGGTGCATCAGCAGTGACAAAGGTGTGACTTGAATAGGACTGAATAGCTATCAGAAATAACATACCTGAGCCTCCCTTTGGAAATGAAGGCAATAAAGAAGTCTGTATTTCAGAAGCTCTAAGTTAGTCAGGAAATACAGCAGTGCAAGGTTAACAATTTTAGTCTCCAGAGTTCAGCACATGAAGTACTCAGCTGTTTATGCACAGCAGTGCTAGCGGGGAAAGGGAGGCTGGCTTCATTGCATCTTGAGCATTGCTTTTGCCATCTTCCATTTAATTTTTTCCATGGTATCATCTATGTTTGTTCCTGCAGCACCAAATGACACCAAGACTGTAGTTACTTTTAAGACAATCTGACAAATCTGAATTGTAAAAACAATTTCATAAAAACACAAGTCACTATTGCAGGAAAATTCCTTCCAGATTAGTTTTCAAGAGCTGTGTTTGGAGCAATTTGGCAGTTCCCAAACAAGAACTGAACTTGTCATGCACTTTGCCCCCGTCTCCCCTGCCATATCTCCCCTTGGCAGGAAATGTTGGGTTCTTTGGGAAGGTGGCAGTAGGAGTTCTACCTGTTCTGTTTCCAGAGCAGACTCTTATTACTGACTCAATTTCATTGCAAGAAGCTGTAAAACCAACAGCTTATTCTTCCTCCTCTCCATCAGCATCCTTCTGTGGAGAAATGAGACAGAAAAGGAACAAAGACAGCAGCATGAGACCATGTGTCGGCTGTACTTAACAAGTTCTACACGTGAAAGCCACCAGCTCTGAGGGGGGTTGTGGTCTCTGGTGGTTTTTTTCACCATGTTTTAACAGCACTTTCCCATTCATAGTTACAAGTTTAGCCAAATGTTATTTCAAAATGCAGTTGCTGGTAATGTAGACTGAGTATGAGCATTTGAGTTTAAAAATGCAGGAAATCTTTTTTTTTCCACTCAGAACTTTGTGTTACGAATTTCAAAATTATCCAGGACAGCCACAGTGTATTTCTTTTCAGTATATTTGCTTCAACACAATCCTACAGACCCTCCAGAATCACTGGCTTGCCCCAAATCATCTTTAGCATCTGTGGTGCTCAGCTGTTTAACCTAAGTGGTGAAATGGAGCTGTTTTGCTAGCAAACCTCCTGCCCTGTACCTTCAGGAATCACATCTCCCAAGCACATGAAGCCCTGTGCAGCCTGATAGAAGAGCTCATCAAAATTAAGTGATGCAGCTCTTGTAATTGCTTTAGTCTTACTTCTGTTTCAGGAAAGTGAAAGCAGATTTGTTGCCTATAAGGAAAACAGACCAGCAGATTGTTAATATGCTATGCTGCCATCTAAAGACCCCAGGAGGTTGTAAAGTATGTTGACACCTTAGAGATTGACTCTGCCTCTGGAAAGTTGAAATCTATAATTTGATAATTCCTATTCTATAGCATGCTCTGATCCCTTTAGGAGCAATCACCAGCATATGAATTCCTATGGCTTAAAGAAAGAAAAAAGTACAAACCCCTCAATGTTCCTTCTCTTTTACAAGGTACTCTGGACTTTATTTAGCAAATTGGACATGCAAGTCTCCCAAAACGATCATCAGCTCTAGTTATTGCCATGTATTTTGCCGATATTTTCATTAAAACAGCCTTTTATCCGGTTGTTACAGTTGCAGCGTACGTAGCTGCAAGATGATGGTCCTTAGCTCTGGCCCGGACCGTGCCCTTGGCACTTGCAGCACAGTTTGCAGCAGACGCCGGTCAGTGATCCCGCTGCCCGTGGAGTCCGTGTGCTGTGTCTTCAGGAGGCTCAGGGCTGATGTGCAGTGCCATTAGAGTGAAGTCGCTCTGTAGTACACCTCATTATTACATATATACTTTTATCCCTGCACAAAGACTCCAACATTATTTTGCTTGTGTACTAATCAGAGAATACCAGGCTGTTTTATAGTGATGCAAAGAAGGCTATAATAGTAATAATAATAGTAGTAATCCCTTTAATTATAGTGTTCTGTCACTGTGCTGACTTCATTCTCAAGGGGTGGCACTATCCTCTAGAAAAGACTGGCCAAGTACTTTGTTTCTGTGTATGCAGAAACATCATAGAAGCCTCAGGAGACATTTTAAAAATACTTATGGTCGTCCTTTACCTTATGGACAACCTCTGGCTTCGGTATGACTCCCAGGATTTTAGTGTAGTTTTTTTCCAATTTTTTGTGAAGAACTCAAAAAGGGAACAAAAATCCCTAACCTATATAATTCATGGGAGTGTATAGAGTAGTTATGAGCCAATGAACGTGGTGCTATTCCCTTTACTGTTGTCTGATTATCTTTGCATAATTACATAGTCTTTTACAAAATAATTTTCCTGGGAAAGCTGTTGGACACAGAAAATGCAACAGAATACTAGAAACTCAGTTGTTACACCCTGAGCACCTTTAGCATCCAGTGTAGCTACTGAAGAGGATTTCAATCTGTATCCATTGGTGAAAAATGCTGACTTCTTTCCTTTTAACCTAATTTATATAAAAGCTTCATGCTCATTGGAATTTAATTTTGCCTCCAAACACAGTAAATAGGTTATTTTTCCCCTCTATGTTCCTACACATGTAGCGTGACCCTCCCTGCAGTTCTTGTTGAAGTATCCTTGACACTTAGGATGTCGCTGGATGTTTGTAAAGCATTCTGCATGTGAAAGTCACATAACTGCACCATCCAGGAGTATCTGTTATTATCATCTGCCACTGCCCATAGGGTATTATACACATAAAAAGCCCCAAACCAAATAATCTGGTTTATTCTTAGCACTGAAGTCTTTTTCAATAATCACCCTATGTGATGTTATCAAATAGATTCTGTGTCTTTATTGTAGTTACTTAAATAGTCATCTACATGTAATCTGTACAGACTTGCTCACAGGAGTTATTTGTACAGGCCTTTGTTCAGACCTTTTTGGGTAAGACATCTCTGGATAAAGATAAATGTAATTGACTTTTAAAAAGAAGAATCTCAGGAAAAAAGTCCTCTGATGCTCTTCTATATTTTACTAAGGTGGTAGGAAAGGTACTTTTGCATTAAAATAAGGTTGTAGTCGTCTGGCTCTGTGCAGCAATTGATTTAACAATACCAAGTTGTTGTGAGAACAATCGTATTTTGAAGTTGACTATAAATAAGTTACCAATAAAAAGAAATGTCTGTTTGTTCAGGTAATTGTAGTATATATTATAAATATAACAGGAGTTCTTCTGAACCTGTCTATTGCAAATAAACTGGATTTATTTACTTTCCATAGAGGAAAAGTGCTCTATAAATAGCCCTTAAAAATGCTTGTTGCTTAGACTATGTCTTAGGCGTCATGCTAATACCTTATTTTAAATAGTGCTAATTATGTCACTGCAATTAATCCATTGAAAAGTTTGCCTAGATGCTTCATGCCTTCTTCAGTGTTAATTGCAGCTGAGCATTGGAAAGAAAGGCTGTAGTGCGGCAGGTGATGCAGAAAATATTTTAAAGCAACTAGTTTTTCAATAAATATTGTAATGTTTAAATGGATTTGGAAATTATCAATAATAAATTTTAACTGAGATGCTAAAAGCATAAGTTATTGATAACAGATCAAATTGTCTTGCATTACATATTCGTTTACATCATTACATGTCATTTACACATCCATGTTATTACATATATTTACATATCTACATCATGCACTTGTGTTTTTAATCAGTTCTATTAGTTTTATAATAGTAAAATTATTGCTAACAAATGAGACCCACTACCAAAAACCTCCTCCTTCACTACTGACCTCACTGATTTAGCATTAAATCCAGTGTTTGTTAGACAGGGGCTAATCTCTTAAACAAACAATTTTACAATAAACTCCTGTATTGGTTTTGTAGAGCCTGGTTTATGGTAGCAGGGGAGCCACCCCTGTGGCCCCCGTAAGAAGCTGCTGGAAGCTTCCACCGTGTCCAGCAGAGCCAAATCCTGCTGGCTCTGAAGATGGACATGCTGCTGGCCAAGGCTGGGCCAGTGGGAGAGGGTGGTAACGCCTCTGTGATGACAGATTTAAGAAGAAAGTCAAACCAAAGTCACAAGGTTTTGGCTCCTAGTCAGAGAAGAGGAGGAGGTGAGAACATGTGAGGGAAACAACGCCGAGGTCAGTGGAGAAGGAGGGGCAGGAGGTGCTCCAGGTGCCAGAGCTGAGATTGCCCTGCAGGCCCTGGTGAGACCGTGGTATCACTTTTATAAAATTCAAGTTTATTTACAATCTCACAAATGTCTTTCCTCAAACCACACACAGAATCATTGAATGTATTATTTTAACAGAGCTTCCATGGGCTAGAGAAATAAAGTTCTGTTCTTTGTCCTACTTACAAATCTAAATGTGAATGTCATTCAAAGCTTGGAAAGTTCAAAACCACCTGAGAATTTTCATGTGTGCAAGATGGCTGGAACTGCAAATATAAATATTAAAGATAAATACAGTGCAAGCTCTGATTTGGATAAATGATTCTTAAATGAGACTGCATTTAGCTAAAACAAATCAGAGCCGTGTGAGTATGCAATGTACTAAAGAGACTAATCAAAGAGAGGACAAATATTTATAGATTAGGTGTCTTGAGTATTGTGCCTTTATGCTATATTTTATAGCCAGCCCTCTGCTTGACTTGCCAAAATCATTGCGGGAGATTGTCAGAATATTTCATTTTAAGAAATACAGGTGTGACTTTTGATGTTTTCAAAAATATACTCCCTACAGTTCAAGTAGGGTTCTTTCATTTGTTATCTCAGTTTGATTTTGCTTTCAATTTGTTTGACACGTTTCAACTGATCTGTTTTCACGTTGGGCATTACAGAACAAAAAGAGAAAAAGCAGAGAATTTTGTGAACATTCCCTGTTTATTTAATCTGCAAACCTCAATACGGAAGTTTTTACAAACCTTTTTCAAAAGTGGTCTAATATTTCTCCTTTAAAGAAAGCTGGGAAGTGCAAAAGCTGCGTGTCACAATATTCTCCGTCAGCACAGAAACAATCTGTCATACACATTGTCAATATTCCCAGCTCTGAAGGAGCTTATTATACATTCCCCATGTTTGTGACTTTATTGATCTTTTGTCATTCCCACTGAGTGAAACTGATATTTTCTAACAAAATGTAATTTGCTGGAACCAACAAGCAGTCAAGTGCTGATGAAAAGAATTCAAGGAAGTGGCCACTGTGCCTCCACAGGAGTTGTGTGGGCCAGTTCTGCTTCGCCGATGTCTGCTTTGCATGCACTTTGTGATGCTCACAGTCCTTATTAGCACTGTGCCTTTTAATTAAAAATAACTGCATTTTCTCTTATTAGCCTCAATGTTCCCAGGCTCATTAATTGGAATTTTCCAGAGTTCTGATATGAATTAGTCATCTAACTTCTACTGAATTTTAATGCCATTTTGATGCATGCTAGCAGCAATAAAACATTTCCTGAAAGAGCCTGTTGCCCAAGGTAGCTGTCTGTGTGCAAGTTTGGTGCTGTGTTAAGGAAACTGGGTTTTCAGAACTGGGAGCGGGCTCTTAGTCCCAAGAATTTGTAGATTCCTGGGTTGTAGAAAAATTGAGGTATTTATTCTACTAACTGAGACTCAACCTCTTCCTAACAGCCTTGTGAGAGACACAAAACCCACAGCGGTTGTTTGGGGTAAAAAAGCTGGCACAGATCATGCAAAATATTTTGTTTGCATCCTTCATTTTTTTTACCCTTGAGCACACAGCTTTGAGAGCAGGAGGGAATAGTCAGGCTGAGTTCTAGACAAACCTTTTTTTTTTTTTTTACTGTAATTCATATATATTTCAGAAACAAAATTAAAGTTCTTTCTCATGCAAACTGCCCTGACAGAGCCTCTATTCTGACAGTGTCAAAGTTTATTACTGTGCTCTTTCAGAGTGGTTAATAGGGATATTGCTGCTGTAGTAAAAATGCTTTGCCTGACACATGAAAACGTTTCATTAGGAACGAGCTTGTTCCTGAAAGACTACTTCTGCTGAAGAGATGTTATGGAAACAAGAAATAATAAAACAGTAAGGAGTGGGTTACCTGTTTCTTCTCCTAAAAGAAGTAGAAATGGAAGATAGCTTGTATTTCTTGCCAGTGGTACAGCTAAGATAGTATTTGAAAACTGGAAAAAGAGAAGTAAAAGTAATTAAAATGTTTATTCATTTTTTTGCTACAATCTGAAGACTCAAGTACTAAAGAATGCTTTAAGAAATAGAGAAAAAATATTTTGATGCCTATATTCATTAAGCATTGAGAATTAAGTTAAATGAAAAAAAATGGAAATAATTCCACAGGTTCCTGTAAAGCACTACAGTGTGTTAATTCCTCTTAGTTTATTTATGTGCAGAATAATGTCCAAATTTTTCATTTGCCTTCTAGACAAAACCTAAACAAATAGAAGAACATTAATATTATTTTTGGTCCTTTAGGGTATTTCTACTAATCTTATTGCTGTGTTTTATTTCACCATTACTTCTCCTTCAGTCTTTTTGAGGCATCTTTGGCATTATTGGTTTCAATTGTAGTCACTCTTCTTTTACATTATATTCATATTGCTTTTTTGGTATTTAGCATGAAATACCTGGAATTTTTAGAAATGGCAACTGAGTGGTTCCTCTACTAATTTTTTATTTTCCTTTGTTCTCTTTCAAATCTGACAATGTTCCTGTCTCTCTTAAAGAAGTTGAATGTCTGACAGCAGAAATAAGGCTATTAAGCCTAATCTGTTTGTAACTGCTAGGAAGCTGCTGTAATTGATTACAAGCCTTGACTTCATGTTAGTTACTCATTAATCTAAGATTAAAGAAACCATTTTGCACAGGCAGATTCAAGGCTCAGTCTACCCAGTGAATTTACAAACCGACTGCTGTCTTCATTCATCACTCTTAGAACTATCTGCGGTGTTAGAAGAAATCTTACCACGAGGTTTTCTTTTGCTGAGGCTGGGGGATGCCTCAGGGAGGTCCTTTAAGCTCTTGTTTAAGCCCAGCCCGTACCCATTTCTTCCTTCCTGTAGCCATTGCTCTTACCTCTGTACGGGTACGAAGCTAATTAAGACTAAATTCTAGGATTTCTCTCTGTCTGATGTCTTTGACTCAAGTCCTCCACTGTGATGGTTTGTGTTTACAAAACAATGCAAAACATGGAGCTGTTGCTTGCACCACCCTAAACTGAAAATTCGTAAGATGGTATTAACCCATACAAAATAAAAACTAAATAGAAAAGTCTGTATTTTTCTATTCTCTCCCTTCTTCAGTTAATATTGATATTTATATTTATGTACTTGTGCAAATAGGGATACAGAGTGTTTCCTCAGGAAAATGTGTTTGGGAAGGGCAATGGAATGAGCTTGTGTTCTTTTCTTATAGATAAATACACTGATTTAAAAGTAGGAGACAAACTCCCGAGTAAAACAAACTTATTATTTTGTGAGAACAAGGGCTATGAAACACTTTTTTACCTGATCTTAAATATTTAGATGCTGTCTTACTTCACTGCATGTACATGTACCATTTAATTTCATACAGTTTGGGCACACAGGCATCATTTAGGCTTCTCTGGGACCTCAGATAGCAATGGGAACATAAAAAAAAAAAATGAAGTTACTGCTCATTTGTCTTAGGTAATATATCCCTAAATTTCCTTAGATAATATATATGTACCGTTCCAAAGCAGGTTGTGAGTTTCGTTGCTATATTCTGGTATATTTCTGCAGATTTCTGTATTTGACATGTGAGTTAAACACTATCACTTCCAATAAACAAACATGCAGTCAGGCATACTGCAGCAAGAAGAAAAAAATCAGCTATGACTTGATTCGATTTTGGTTTAAGCTAAAAGCTGAAATTTGATTGGCTCACAGCAGAGCCAAGTCAAATCACACATGCAAGGAAAATGTAAAGATTTGGTCGGGTTATTAAATAAGTGTTATTCATGCAGAAGTGATTTTAGTAATCCTCTTTCTCAAAGGTTAAAAGAGTTCTCATTATGCACAGACAGAGCACTTCAGAAATAATCTGTGGATATTTACTGTAAAGCCTGGTTTCATCCTATGTGTCAGGTGTGGCTTGTCCAGCCATAAATACTGTCCTCAGTGAGTTCTGCATTAAAGGTGTAGTGGTCACCATGGCATTCGGCCCCTTTCTGCATTTTCAGCCTTGTCTTTGCTTCTTACTGGTGCTTTTTGTAGAACTGAGCCCAACTGCAGGCTGAGCTAACATACAGTATTGATGTATTTACTCAGATCTGAACTTTAGAATAATATTAATAATTAAAAAACTAAAAAACCCCAAACCAAACATCTCGACAATTAACTCTAAATCCAATTTAGGATTTCTGTCTACATTGTAATTAAGAAATTCAGGGAAGAGGACAACTATTGGGTCTGACTTAACAAATGAAGGCAGCAATTTGCCACAGTGATTGCACTGTGAGATTAAGTAAAACGGAAAAATCACACCCAAGAATCATATTGCCAAGACATGGATATGCAGTTTTTTGGTGTAAAACAAATAGGAAATTGACCATAGCACCCGCTTAATTGCATTTTTATTGGTGTTTTAGGTTAGAATTATGATTCTGATTTTGAAGTAATTAAAAGATGAATAACAGATTAAAAAAAACCCCAAACCCACCAAACAAAAACACCCAAAATACCACAGACTTTCAGTAAAGCCAAACTTGAGAAAACTGATTCAGTTGGGGTTTCCTTTAGATTTCTATGAAGCCCTGAGTTCATCTTTAACCTTTTTTTAAGAACTCTGCAAATGTTCTCAAGTAAACTCTCTTCCCAGGCTTGTCTTTTGTCCCTAGCTTAGGTGTAGAGAAGTGTGAAGAAAGCAGTCAGAATGAGGGCACATGGTCTGACTTAAGGACATGGAGGAAGTGTTCGATAGAAGGAGCCTGAAAGGAAACACCTGAGAACAAGAAGAGATGCAATTTCCTATCAGCACCCAGGTCACAAAGGGACAAGGCTCAGTAAAAGCCATCTGAGTTTTATGTTGTTGCAGCTTTTCTTGCCTAGAGAGGTTGTTGATCCAGTGAAGGAGTTTTTGATGGTATGTTATAAGCCTATTAAATTCTTTGCAGGAATTATATCAGTGTATTAGATAGGGAGTTCTGCATTTTTTTTTTTTTTTAATAACTACAGATCCAAGCTTATTTTTGTTGCTTTGTACCAGATCGCTTTATTAGGTTCTTGAGCCATCTGCTGTAGGACAATAATGTCTAAAAACTGTCAACAGAAGGAGCAGGGTATTGGGTTTGGCATGTTTTGGATTGCAGACACGTGTTCAACTTCAAAGTGGTCAGAAGTTATCTTTTGCAAAGTTAATTTAAAAAAAAAGCATACTCCCTAATGAATATGACACAAACCATTAAAGCATTAAATTAAATTTGCATACGTTGTCACAGCTGGCATTCTCCAGACAAGAAGGTGAAGACCAGCATGTTTCTGGAAGGATCCTGAAGGATCTGTCAGCCTGAGAAAGAACAGCTTATGCACTGTAGCTTTTGCTGTGTCTGGGTGCAACACCACTAAACACAAACAAAGAAAGTCGTTTGCATTCAGAGTAGTTGGAGTTAAGTCCAAGGCAGTCAGTTAAACTCTCCTCTTGTGGAAAGACAGAGGGTACCCTTGGAGCACAATCTCTGCTGGAATTGTGATAGCATGGAGACACTGGAAATGTCACCGAAAGAGGGTTTTTCCTTCTTGCCCTCAGAGCAGGAGCACTCTTGCCAAAAGCCTACCCAGCTAATGTGAACAGAAAAGAAGAAAAAGTTTTATTCAAATGTATCAAACAACAACATCAAAACAAGATTTTGTGCGGAAAAAAAATCATTATGCAGTACTTTACCATAAACATCAGTACAGATCTGATTAGCTACATAATAATACAGATTTGTATGCAAGAGGTCTTAATTTTAGAAAATATCTCCAAGTCTGATCCTTTATGTCATTCTGGATATTACTTTTTATTGATGGTCTTTTTTTGCAGGACAATATTGTGTCTAATATTTTTGATAGAATACTTTTTTCAACAGTTCAGTGCTTTCTGTATGAACCATTATCTGTTCAGAGCTTAATCTATTTCACTTGGAATACAAAAACAAATAAAGCCTGAAAATTCAGGCTTGTCTTATCAGTACAGTTTTACAGCTAGAGGAAGGAGTAAATCTCCTTAATAAAAATTCTGTTAGTTACTGCTTGAAATAGTACTTACTATAAAGGCTGTAGATAATTTGATTATATGAGAATGGCTTCTATTTGTACATGCATACTCGGTGATATTTAGAAAAGAAAAGAAAATAAAATTGAAGAAGAGAGAGTAAACAGAAGAAATTTGTGAGCATGTATGCCTTAATATACATCAAGTTTGCCCCCTTTGGCAGTGTTGGATACAGCTGGATAGAAAAGGTTTGGAATATTGGAGAATCTGATACAACAGGTGTTTCTGTGCTTTGCGTTAGAATTCGCAACAGCAGCATCAGCACAAGGAGTTCTTTGGAAAGTGGCTGAGGGGTTTCAAACCCTGCATGCCATGGAGGAATTGCAGGGATGACGTTGCCTTAAGCAGTGTCCGAAAAACGGGAGCAGCGCCCTGGTGAATCAGCAGCTTGTTCTCTTTTATCCGAACACAGGGGAGGTCCAGGGTGTGTCCACATCACTCAGTTCTGCACAGATTCCTTGAACAAAACTTTGCAATATCTGAACAGTCCCAATGAAGGTTTATTTTGATTAAAAAGAGGTTGTTGTTCAATGTAATACATTTAAACCTATGTTTAAAGAATACAAACTATAGTTTATACTTGAAATATATACAGGTTATTATCTAGAGTTTAAAACTTGTAATTTTTCTGTTTGGAATGCAAACTGCCCCATACACTGGGGTTACTCGTTTGCCTAAGTTCATTGTCTATTGTTTACTTTTCTGCTTAAGTTAGAATGATATTTACTTTTAAAAAAAATGTTAATTTTTAGCATTCTTAATGCTGATTTGTCAGATAGTATTTTTAATGGAGCCTAGATTTCAAAGCATTTGTCAGTGTATTTGTCAGCTTGATGGCTGATCCTTTGAAATTCTTCACAGACATGTAAAACATTGAATATCCTTCTTGGAATTTAAATTATAATGATGATATTAGAAATCTGAGTCTAGGCTTCTTAATTATCAAGGTGTGTCATTTACATTCTCTATTAGTGATTGAAAAAGCTCCACTTAAAGAACTGGTGGGTTAATTTTCTTCACTTTGTAGAAAGAGCCTCCAATGTATGATTGGGCAACTTACAATACGATTTAATTATGGAAACCTGATGAAATGCACTTTTACAGATTTTATAAAAGAATGCCATAAAAACCCCCTATCTTTGAATAGGAAAGATTTAGGTAAACCATTTTACCATCTCTTGTCAAGCCTTTAATATTCCCTTTTCTTACCTGACTAGACGAAGTTTTCCATTTTTCTTTTCTCCTTGTGAGATTAATGAGCCTTACTAAATGTTGGGTCACCCATGGCAGAACCTTTTTCTGCACTTTGAAACAAGAGTATGAATACTTTTTTTACTTGTAATATAGGTAATGATAAAGAGAGAGATAAATGCCGAAACCTGCAATGCTGCCTTCATCAAAGAAGTATACATTTATTATAAAGCTGTGACTTAAGCAAGTTCCTGAGTTGAAACCCACAAAAATGTGCTAATGTTCCAGGGATTTTCAATCAGCAAAAAAGTGCTGTCTTGCAAAAGGTTTCAATTCATGACACTAATGCAAAGAGTATCATAATGGTATACACTGTATTTCTTTTCTAGGAAAAAACCCTGGGCTGTATATTTATATTTTATTGCCTTTAAAATAATAAAAAGATCCTCAGTGTTTGTAAGAAATCTACACTGCCCTTTGCAGGACTGTGTTGTGGTACATCATATGAATACATATGAAGTGACACTTGGGACAAGTGGGTGATGGAACTGTGAAAGTTACTGAGCAAATTTGTAGCAATGACATTTGACTTGCATGTTGTGCTGGTATATCAAGATATTAGGGTCTGGTTTCATTTGTAACCTAAGCAGGAAGGGCATTAGTTCTGAAAAATAAAAATATTGTGACTTTGACATTATTTTGACATCTGAAAATGTAATTTCAGCATTGAAATACCACTTAAAAAGGAATTTTTCAGCAACGGTGAAACAACATTCTGAATTCATAGGTGAAAATGCCCCAAGGCCTCTAATTTCTATGAACACCAGTAAATAGAAAGCCATAGTTTAAAATTACTCTTTCCTGATTAGTTCTAACTGAAAATATTAAAAAGACTCCAGGTTTCGTGTTGGTTTAGCATTTCATCAAGCACAGGAATAAGTTCCTTGCATGATGTGCTTCAGAGCCAGCAGCCTATCCTTTAGCCTGCTCTTGGATATGTTCATTTGAGGAGGAGGGCTAAAATCTATTGGTTATCCTACAGCCAAAGCTCATTAAAGGGTCTGGAAACACAGATGTCATCTAAACTATGTGGCTTTCCAGCAGAATTTTAAACACATGTGTAGCTCTTTATGAGATTGGTTTGTTTGACTGTATTATTAGTATTGTTTATGTGAAAAAAAGGTTATTACTAATCCTTATGTAGTGGAACCATGTTCCATTACACTAAAAGCATTAATTAATTTCTGCTCTTTTTAATTATTACCTGAGTTACACGTTTCTTATCGTTTTATGTGATTCAGTCCTCTCAAAAAATGGCTTTAATCTGTTTTTCCATTGACGGCTTGGGTTTCAAATCAGCATTTCAGTTAATGCATTTATTGGGTTCAGCTGACATCACATCAGTGCTGGAAATCCAGCCGTCAATGGAAATGTGGTTACCTAGGCCTAGAGGAATGAGTCTCCCAGAACAACTTGTCTAAGGAAGCAGGAGGAGTGAGCAGCAACAGAGAGAGTCTTCAAAACAAATATATGTGGCAAAATTACAAGTGGATAATATATGAAGGCTTCTCTGCACAGAGACCTTTTGGTTTTTTATGGGTCAAAATGTACAAGATACCATTTATCTGTATTCATACACAGGAAAACTAGAAATAGAAAAACCTCTATTTCTATAGCTTATAAAGTACATCTCATATTTTTATCCTTAGTTTTGTAGATGGAAAATCCAGTGTAAATCAGCTGATTTCTGTTAATGCAATTAAGGTGTTGATTTCTCAAATAATTAAAGTGAAAGGTAAGGAAAGACTAGGATGGCTTTACATGGAGGGAGAGATGAGGTGGTGTTTAAACTGCAAAGATGTAAAGTAATTTCTGAAGTTTAAAGGGAAAATATCTTTCACAAGATGAACTTTTTGTTCTGGAAAAATGAGCAATATCATTTAATACTACTCTTGTGTTAAATGAGTACCTCCCAATGTTGAGATCAGCAATGTTGAGCATTATATCCCATTTCCTCATATCCACAGGTCTGGTTCCAGACAAGTGAGATGCCCTGCAGGTTTTGCAGTTCCTCTAAGCTGTGCCTGCATGTGCCAGCTGCCAGCAAACAGCTGGAGGCGTTCATGGCACAGCAGTGCCTTCACTCTGAGCTCCAGCCTTTGGTGTGCAGTTGGGGCTGGAGCCATTTGCTGTTCCTGTGCAAACGGGGCATTCCTGCGTGCCAGGAACATCACCAGTGGTTTGCAATGGCCTGATTGCTGCTGATGTAGGAGCAACTCTGCAAAGGAGACTGCATGTGTCAGCAGGTCCAACCTTTAATGGCACTAAAAGTTGTCTCCATTATGTCAGCTTTAGGTGTATGAGTTCTCAAGTACCTCCCTACACTGTGGAGCACTCCAGGTTTGAATCCCTTGAGAAAGGATTGAGTGTTAACTCAGCTTTTTGCCAACTTTCATTCTTGCTTTGTATTCTCTAATCCACATATGGCTTTTTTATTATCTTAAGGCTTTTAAATTAAAGGGGGGTTGGGAGGGTGGCAGGGAAGCCTCTCTATAGGAAATCACCTTTTAGACAGCTTGGTACTGTGAACTTTGTCCTTGAGAGCAGCTGAGGGTTTTTGCACTGCAAAGACAGAATTACCTGTCCTGGAGTATTTTTAAACACGTTATTCCAAGGCAGGCAGCTGCTCACGGCGTGAGCCTCCACTCACTGCTGTGCTCAGCAGCCTCCTCGAGCTTCCTACAGGCAGTGAGGCATGGAAGGGAACTTGAACGTGTTGGTTTTCTGTTATTCCTTCCTGTCCGCTCAGTGGTATCAAAGTGACTGTCTTTGATAGCAAGAAAATGATAGAGGACCCAACAGAATATGGCTGAGTTGAAGTTTAATCTCCAGGAAAACACTTAATTCTTAAATTAATGTTGATGCAAACCACAGAGAAATAAAACTCTGAGAGTATTATCTGGAACAAGAATGACCAATTATCTATGATATGAAACATTTTCCTTTTTTTTCCTTTTTACCTAGAATAGTAACCTTCTTTTTCAGTTCTGTGGAATGCCAGTGTTTTATTCTAATAATAACTAGTAGATAATTATTTTCAGTAGCATTCCAGCTAAAAATATCTCTGGGGTAACAAAACTAAGGAATTAAATATCATTTTTATTACAAATTTAAATAAATAACATAAATTAAATTTAAATATAAATAAAATTAATAAATATGAATTCATATTATAATTTTACCACATACTTATGTAAGCTACTGTGCACTCATTAAATATTGTTAAACTGCAGAGGTTAGCAGTCATTTTTTCATTCAAAAATCAGAGGATAAATTTGATTGTAAAAACATTATCTCAAGGTAGTTTTTTTTCCTTCTGATCACCTTGCAACATCCTCCATAGTATCATTCACAATTTTCTCTTATTATCTATCAGACTGCTGAATTCTGTGCTAGTCTGCAAGCCTTACATTTGATCACACAGTTACTAAATTTACCAAATATTTATATTTCTTTGTTTTGTGGTGCAAGTCTCTTCCCTGTAGAAAATTTAATAGATTCTTCAATGAACAAAATAATTCTATAATCAACATGACATTCTAAAATTTACATAAACACTCATAATATGCTGATTAAGAAGCATGAAAAATTTTTAAGTCATGCATTCCCCAAATGCTGATGTCATAATTCAAAGTTTGAGAAATGTTTCAATCATTTTGACAATCCCGAATATAATGATATCATCACCCATAAATAAGGATTTATAGCAGTATTTAGTTAGGTAGAATAGTCCCTTCAAGGTTGTTTATTTTAGAAAACAAACTATCTTTATTTCTAAACTTTCCAAGACATTTTATCTCTTACAGACAAGAAATAAATGCTGAATAAATCAGCATCTTTTAAGATTTTTGTTATGCCATTAGCTCATCTTCTGAGATCCTTTCAAACACTTATGAGGAAATATTACCTTATTTCTCTTTCCATTTGAGTAGTAATTTTCTGATTGACCAGTACAGAGTGTTTATTACTAGTGTATGTTTGTACAGCTTCTCAAGGGAAAGCCAAGCTCAGGAAATTACTTGTTTGCATTTGGTGCTTTCTGTAGTCACTCCTAGGTCTTACAAAACTGAGACAGTGTTAGTTTTGTCTGCTTTTCATCTTGTTGTGTTTCCTGTGAATATTCCATCAAAAAGAAGCAGTTTGATAAGTCCCATGGAGTTCTACCTACCAGGAGCTCCTGCTCCCACAGAGAGGGAATATTTAGTCCTGCTCAACCCTTGCTGGGAGAGCTGCTTAAGGAGGAGGTTTGGACAGGATGACCTTTAAAAGTCCATTCCAACCTCAGCTCTTCTGATTTTTTGATTTTCTATAGAATCTTAGAATGGTTTGGGTTGGAAGGGACCTTTAAAGGTCATATAGTTCAATCCCCATGCAACCAACAGGGACATCTTCAACTAGATCAGGTTGCTCAGAGCCCAGTGCCTGACGTGACCTTTAATGTTTTCAGGGATGGGACATCCACCACCTCTCTGGGTAGTCTTTCAGTGTTTCACCATTCTACATGTAAAAAATGTCCTTTTTCTATCTAGTCTGAATCTATCACTACTCTGTGTCCTATTGCCACAAGCCCTACTAAAACGTCTGTCTCCATCTGTCTTATAAGCCCCCTTTGAGTATTGGAAGTACTGCATTAAGGTCTCCCC
Source organism: Picathartes gymnocephalus (assembly GCA_013390045.1). Classification (NCBI taxonomy): domain Eukaryota; kingdom Metazoa; phylum Chordata; class Aves; order Passeriformes; family Picathartidae; genus Picathartes; species Picathartes gymnocephalus. The sequence continues at coordinate 70,848 of WEKY01059695.1, read as the reverse complement.
AGAGGCTCCTCTTCTCCAGGCTGAACAACTCAGCTCTCAGCCTGTCCTCATAGAATGAGGTGCCCTTTGAGCACCTTTATGGTCCTGCTCTGCAGAGCTCTAACAGGTCCATGTCTGTCCCATACTGAGGACTCCAGAGCTGGACTCCAGGTGGGGTCTCACCGGAGTGGAGTGGAGAGGAGTAGCTAAAGAGACTTTTGGGTCAATTCCTGGGGTTACCTCTCCATCAGACAGAACCCACACTGCAGGAAGGAGCAGCCCCGTGCTTCTCCAGGGTGCTTGGACAGCTGATGTGTTCTGATGCAGCAAATGGATGCAGTGAAAGAGCTGAGGTAACCAGCCCCATTCTTATGTGAGCACAAAGGTTATGTTCTTCTAGTAATGGGACTTGCACGTGGATTGTAACGAGAGCTCTCTTTAGCCCAGCTTCTAAGGATACAAAATTCTCTGTCCCCACAATCTATTCCTGTGTTTCATGGCTTTGTTTATCCCAGTAAGATCATGAAACTTTGAGAGTGTGCACCATCTGTTTCGCACTGTGGAACACACTGGTGCCAGCAGAAGACAGCATGGATATAGCCAGAGATAATTATCCCTCCCTAAAGGATAACCAGTTCTTTCCAAGCCATTTGATGCAGATTGTTGACTTCCTCTCATTTTTATATCTCCTTTCCTATATCTCCTTTTCTAAATAGTAGGATAGGATGTGAAGATTTACATGGCTTCTTAGCAATGATTTACTATCTTCCTCTTTAATGATGATCCTTATTGTCTAAGGAGAAAAGCAGTTACGTTCCTGTTTTGTAGTCTGTTTCCTATACTTCTTACATCATTGTCAGCTGAGTGTGCTTCACTTGTCTTTTGTCAATTTGTCTTCAGGAAAAAAAAAAGAGAAAAAGCTTAGCTGTGTTCCATTTAAAGGATTTTTTTCTTTATGTGTCATTTATAAACTATGGCTTTCATTGATACAGTCACAAATAACAAATTTAAAATAGCAAAAGACCAAAAGTATAGGTAAGTGATGCTTATCTAGTGCATAAATTTATGAAAGCCTTGTTTATCTATTGCAATAATAGGGCTTATTTAGCTAACCTTATGATCCTAGTACGGTGACTTCAGATGGATTGAGCTAAGACTCCCTGGACAGTTTGTTGTTCTGGTGAGTTCTTGTATCCAGCTGGCCTGTGGATCTGCCTGATGACTCCAATTTATGTGTAATGTTTCCTTTGATTATTTCAAGTTCTGTGCAAAACATCACATCTCTCTTTCACCAGGAGAGAGCCATATGGGACAATTCTTTCATCTGCAGGAGGTCTCTTCTGATGAAGTGTCTTCTCTACTGAAAAAAGAGTAGAATTTGCTTCTAAACCAGGAGCTACCTGGGGAAGCTGCTAAGACACACCTGTCCCTCTCTGTGTTATCAAAGTATTGCAGGATTCAGGAGTGTCTATCAGGTGGTAAATGCTTGGCACAGGCTGCCTGAGGGAATCTCTGGGGCTGGCTGAAGGTCTCCCCTGGAGAATTGCTGTGATAGTCATGTGCTGTGCTGTGAAGCCAATTAGGGTTTCAGTTACTCATCTCCTCTCGAGCTGCTCCATTGCTTCCCGTGGAGGCGGGCTGCTAAACTGCCTAGGTAATACCCGTAATTCCCACGTGGTTTCTGACAGCATTTTCCAGTGCTAGCTCTAGTATTGCCTAGTACTTTATGGAGCTTTCAAAAATAAACACAAAAAGGTGTAAAGAATAATTGTTTACTGCATTGGGATACCGTGTTTCTCTGCACTTGGACACAATTCTTCTCGAACACATATGCAATGTTGCCATCTGTCACCGTGTTTTAAGGGGTGATTCATGTCCTTCTCTAACTGAAACAGATTTACGTTCCTCAGCCCACAAAAATACAGGAAAAAGCAGTAACATGTAATAACATGCTATCGTATTCATTTCTGCTTAGCTGTTATAAATAAGAAAAAAATTGTGTAGAATACAAATTCTTAGGTTTGCCTGCCTATAGGATTTGTATTTGCTTAATGCAAAAAGTGACATTTTATACTCCATAATCTGAGTTTTTCATCTAATATGACTAAAAAACTCACGTAATTATGTATTCCAGGTAAAAACTGTTTTTAATAATGCATTGAAAGTTTCAGAAAAATCAAACAAATGTGAGCTGAAAGAAATTGCACTAGCAGAAAAACCTTCAAAGCAAACCCAATGAGATAGAAAAAACCCAAAACATTGTGACTTAGATTTCTGAAAATATTTTTTATTTTCAATTGACTTAAAGTTTAATGCTTAAAAAAGTGAGCTGAATAACCTGAAGAGAAAATGAAACTTTCCTTGTAGTCAAAACAAAAAATTTCACAGCAATTCAGGACTCCTGTCAGCACTAGAGATGTTTCAGAACAGGCTGTTTAGGTAAATAACTGTCACGTTTATGATCAATATCTGTAAGGAAACATGATGTAATGGTTGAACCTCGACTGTTTCCACTCAGTGTTTCTGATTAAGTAAATTTCTTTAGTAGATATTTATCAGGCTGCACCAAGCGTTTGAGTTCGGCAATGCAGCTCTTCCAGCACAGCTCCCAGGCAGGGTGCAGCCGTCAGGCTGACGAGTGTTTCACTGCGTGTTCCATGCCTCACAGAGTGCTGGATAGTCACTTCTGGAACTGCTTGGATGTGCGTTTTCTCTGCATGGGGAGGGTGCCTGCAAGAGCAGGCAAATGGAACCTATTTCCTTCACACAGCTGTGTTTGGAGTTGTTTGGATGTGAATCAGAGCATGCCGAGTTGCTGGGATTTCAGTTTTAGTTTTTCTAGCTCTGATTGTAAGCTCATGATTTTAATTAATTACTTCTCTTTTCCTCGTAATTAATTCTTTCTTTTGCTTTTATGATCCCTCAGTCTCATCCTCTATTTTTGGTTTCCTGTAATGCATATATTGTTGTATTTTCAGCCTGCATACGCAGTTTGTAATTTTGGTGCTGGTCCAGACCCTCAATTAAGTAAGCCATATGTTCAGAAAAGCAGCTTCAGAGCACAACAGATCAAGAAATCAGAGCCCTGAACTAACGTTCAGCTTACACACTCACTGCTGCCTACCTCCCTTGATTTGAATATGGTCAAGTGCAGAGCATTTGGCGTACCTGATAAACTGTTCTTTACAGTCCAAAAACTTGAACCTCTTGCACTGGTAAAACTGGTCATTGAGCCAATAAGTATTTATTGTTATGCAAATGGTCGTGTTTCTGTTGTAATCCTGAGCCAGTACTGTTTACAGCCCCTACTTTTCCGTAATGCTTTATGGTAATATTAAACCAGGAGAGTGAATGAAGACCTAACCTTAGCCCATAAGAATGCAAATGTCTCTGTCAGGGATGTGCAGCTGTCGGAAGTAGTGCAGATCTTGATTCTAGGAAGAGGAACTGTGATCCTCAGCTTTAATGCTTTGTTACTGATCAGTGTGGTGGGCTGAAGGCAGCTCATGCTACCTTAGGAGAACTTTATTTTTCCAGTGATCTCCAGATCTGAAAAGTGGAATTAATCCATTTCTGCTTCTGTGTGAATAAAGTACAATAATGATCAACTGCAAATATGCTAAAAGCTGTTCAGAATCCTGCATCGGCTTGAGCAACCTTCCCTCAGGTGTAGTTTCTCTTAAAAAAAAAAAAAATCAGTAAAGAAAAATAGGGTTGCTCGATGAAAATATCTAGATAATGGGAGATTTGTTAAATCTCACCATTATATAATTGCAGTCCTGGCATAAAGGCACACAGAAATGCAAAAATCAGCTTTCTGGGGATACCAGTGGAGTAATTTTCAAACTAAAGAATACTTGATTAGCATTCTTAAGTAGACAAAGAGGATCCATAAAGGCTATACAAAATATTCTTGGTAATCTTATGGAGGGAAAAGTGGGTGTGAAGGGCAATATTTATCTGCAGAGATGATTTTGGGAAGTAGTGGCATGAAGTGCCTGGACACAGAACTATTCTGGTTTTATTTGTCAGTTTTAGATTGGGTATTAGGAGAAGTATCTTCACCTAAAGGGTAACGTAGCACTGGAACAGGTTTTCAGAGGAAGAGATTTAATCACCACTCCTAGAGGTTTTTGCAAGAGGTTCAGGTGTGGCACTTAAGGACAAGGTTCAGTGGTGGGCTGGCTGTGTGTCACAAATAGATGTAGGGTTTAGATAACTCCCTGCCTTTTGCCCAGGCCTCTGGCAGCAGGCAGTAGCTTTATTGAGGTGGCCAGCACCCCAAAACCCACTCTCATTTGCAGGTTCTTTAATAATGGCTGATTAGGTCTATTATAGAATGAATTATTTATTTAGTAGACTATTAATATTCAATACTTAACACAGACTATATACTACCCAGGAATAAGGACAAAAAGGAGACTACTAGTAGGTATATACAGCACAGGGTTAAGGGTACCTATTATGTTACAGCTAGAGAAGAAATAATAGAACTTAGGATTCAATGTATCTTACTGTCCAGCTGTTGGTGGGGCACACATGGAGATCCTCTCCCTCAGCCCCCAGGGAAGTAACCACGGAACCTGTGTCCAGACTCCGGGGAGAAGTCTCAAACACTTGTTAGCGTCAGTATCGGTGATAACTGCTGTATTTTATAGTTTGTAAAACAGTGTCTCTCAGTCAAGGATATTTCTTTTATCTCTTCCCACCTCTCCTTTCCAGACTAAGATGTTGATTCTTAGCTGAGGCCTGAGCCCTTTTGGCACCAGAGATGACCCCTTGCTGGGCCTTTCAGCCCCGGGGTTATCTCTTTATGCACCGGCTGTGGTAGAGAGAGGTGGGGTAGACGTCCTGCCACACTGTGCTGGCTTAGCGGTTGGAGGTTGAAATTGATGATCTTAAGGGGTTTTCCATGCCAAATGATTCTGTGATTCCCTTCTGTAGGGTCACAGTCATTGAGTCAGCACAGGATTTGTATTACTTGTAATTTGTTTTCTAGAGAATATCCTGCACTTGGCTTGCGATCTGCGTGGATATGACATTTATGATTGAAGATTCAAGAAAGAGGTGTCAGGTTCTTCCCAGTACAACTGGATAGAAAAGGTTATGCATGATCTTGTTTGTCTAAACATAGTTTTATTTTCCTGGGGAAAGGGGGAAAAAAGGTTAAAAACGAGACAGTTTCTCAAACTTCAGCTCATATGAGCAAGCCAGAAAAGCTAAAAAGGCAGGAGGTTAACGTCTTTATCACGTAGAACATTTCATATTAACATTCTTTACATCTCTGTAAATTATGAGCTATAAATGATCTATCAGATGATTTATTTTCAGAAACAATATTTTATATGTCTGTTATAATTTGTACCTCTTTTAACCTCATTAAAATCCAAGGACATCTATTTTTTATGGCCAAGGGAATAGTGAAGGACAAAGTAGTGTCTGTCATTTTAATATAGGAAAGCAAAAGAGTTCTGCAAGTCATTTCTACTGAGAGGTATAATTGGTGTGTAGTAAGTCTCATGAATTACCATTGTTATGAGAACTAAAGGACATTGGATCAGCTAATTAGGACTTCACAAAAGTCTTTCTCATATAGCAACCCCAAAAATTAATTGGAAAAATATCTACTTGATAATGTTATGCCAGTATATTCACAGGGCTTCTAATTACTTTCTTCATTTCATTTGTTTCACTTTTTCTTTTTGCTTTCTCGGCAAAACTGACAATTCTCATTTATTCACACACATATTGCTGTAGGCACGTGTGCTGTATTTGAGAAGAGTATATTTTATTGTTAAATTTACTAAATATTAACTTTTATTGTGAAATTATATCCATTGACGGGGGGATTGTCATTAAGTCATCTAAAATTCCCCATTGTTCCAGTAAAAATGGTTTTGAGCATTAAAGATATATATGCTAAGGAACTGTCCTTTGGTTTCATTTTTATATCTGACCACATTATTGAAATTAAACTTTTAAAGTGCTCCTGCGGAATTCAAACTTTTATACCTCTTCTTTTTCCTTTATAAGGAACCTATTCTTGATAAAAATAAAGCTGAAAGACAGTTAAAAGTTGCTAAGTGAGAACAATAACACATATGCATCACATAAGCACTTAAATGCAAGATAATCTGCCACATGAGACATTTTTCTGGCATTCATCAGGTGTCTGGCTGAATACTTTAACAAATCTTAGTAATCTTAACTTCAGCTTGCATTTTGCAGTAGTTGTTTATATCATTTTAATACAAATATGTGATATTTGTGGGGCGGGGTTGTAAATGTACTGGTTAGGAAAAGCCCAAAATTCCATTCACATGGGTTTTTGTGGAGAAAAAATAGTTTATAACTTTTTTCAAAAAATTATATATACAGTAATCAAAGTGTTTAAGTGAGGGAGAAATAATGTATTGAAAATTCCATTTAATGCTTAGCACCGTGTCACTGTGTGTTTATGTAATTTTTTAGATTATTTTGTGGATGATTTTTGTGCTGTCAGTATAGCCTGTGATGAATAATGAAAGAGCAATTCTTTATTGTATAGCTAAATTTCATTGGTACTGTAAGAATTATGCATTTAAATGTTAGAATATTGGGTTTGTGGTTTTCATGTGGATGGTGAAGGATTTAAGATGTCAGTAATTTCTCATCTCCTTGCTTTTAACCATATATGTTTTGTAAATTGTGTTATCTAAAACTACTGTCACTAAGCAGCTTTTACTGACTTTCAAAGTGATTTTTTTAAAATTTAGATTTTTTTTTTTTCCAAAATTCTATGTTATTTTATTAGACTGTTTTTGTAGGTTTGAGTTTTTTAGTGGTTTGTTCTTTGGGGGATTTTTGGGGTTTTTTGCTTGTTTTTTGTTGTGTGTGTGTCTTTGATTTTTTGGATTAGATAAACATCTATTAATTAGACTTGTAATGACTGATTAGGAAAAGAGTATCTGAACCAAGATATTTAAATTAAGGCAGAAGAACGAGAACAAGAAGGATTTACTTTATCTCTAGGAAATAGTGAACTTTTTGATCTTAAAGGAGAGAACAGATTTTAAATCTTAGTTTTGTAATCAATTTGGTTTGACATTATGACAAATGCTTGATGTGTTATCATCTTAAAACCATCTAAAGATGAAGTTGCTGCAGAACTTAGTGGCTTTCTGTTCACTAGGTAAGATTAGAATTTTGAAGACCTTCAGAAATAGGGAGTGGAGCTCGTAATGTTTTAAGGCTCCTTTGAAAACTCAGTGCTGAGTATATACCCAGAGTAGAAAGGAGTACTTTGGGGTTGGGTTTTTATAAACTTTTGTTCCTGATCTGGTTTTCCCTGATGGTTTCCTTAACCTCTCCCCAGTTTCAACGATATTGTTCTGCTGTTGTCCATAAAGGTATCAAGTAATCCCCAGTGTGCACTCTAAGTTTGAAGAAATCTGAGAACAAGTTAAACTCGGGTATTTTACAGCCTCCAAGAAAAGCTTTTGCATAAGGCAGATAGTGCAGAATTGGTGATGGCAGCAGTTGTTGCCACTTAGATAGGAACTCTTGAAATAAATGGGAGAAGCTGATGAGGGCAATAAAATGGAAGTGTGTACAGTGTGCTCTGGACTTCTTGTCATCACCACCTTCTTAAAACAGCTCTAGCTTATTAACGTTTATGTCAATTGTAACAGAGAAATCTTTGCCTTATTTGTTTCCAGGGTTTTTCTTGCTGTGCTCTCAGACTGTGGCTGGCTTGCCTGCATGCTGGGAGGTGCCTCGGGATTGTCCTCCCTGGGTGACTCTGGATCACTGTGGAGTTGCTGGAAGGCTCAGTGAGGTGGGTGAGTGAAGGCAGAGGAGAAGGGAGCTCTCAGTGTGAGGGGCAGCATCTGTGAAAAGAGCAGAGAAACCCTGACACATCTCAGATGTAGCTAAACAAGGACTGTCCTGGGTTCTTGGACACGCTGCACTGTTCTGCAGTTCCAGTGTCAAAGGAGGAAATCTGAAGGGGAGGTCCTGTTCTGTGGCTGCAACATGTTGAGGATAAGTCTCCCCCTTCCCACTTTTGTTTCATTTCAAGTTATTTTCTCTAGTTCATGCTTCATGCCTCTAGTCTGTCATCATGAAACTTAAGCTTTCGATTTTCAGCTTTGGTGGGTCTGCTGTCTGTAAGGAAAAAAGTAAAGGCACAGATCTATCAAAGCTGTGGATTGCTGAAGGTTGCACCAGAGAGACTTTCTCCCATATTTGAGGTAGTCTGTGTGACAATCTGGAAGACAGGGAGGTCTGGAAGCTCCCTTTCTTTGCATAGCTCTGCATATCAGTAAACTGAAATGTTTGAAAATTGATTGTGTCCACATGGAAAATATTTGACTTCACTTAAAACTTCCAGTAGCTTTATTCAGTAATTGACGTTTAGTCTTTCTGAAATATTTGGCTACTATCAAGCCCAGATTCCAATTATTTATAGAGATATAACTGGAGCAAATAACCTGGAGTCCTGAACAGGAACTGAACTGCAGTCAAATTTTGTCCATGTGACACACAAGGAAATAACTTCTGCCATTCCTTTCAGTATCTGTGACAAATTAACTGAGCTGCAAAATAGCTTTGTCCATCTGTGAGAAGGAAAATAGGTCTACAGCTATTTTTAAATTTTTGTGTGATTACTAAGGTAAATTGACTAAATTAGTTTTAGGATATAAATGAATTCTAAGCATTTGCACAACAGATTAAAATGTACTTTTACTGTCAAACATTCTGGTGATAACTGATAAGGAAATAAATGTCAGTATGACTGATTCAGAATAAGCAGTTTGCAAGATAATAAAGAAGCAAGAATTGCTTTTTAAAAGCAAATTGCTCGATTTCCTGATACATTATTCTCATGTTATTGCCAAAGAAGCGAAGTTACTAGGTATTGCCACACAAACTGTTTTTTCTTGTCAAATTGTTTAAGTTAGATCACCTTGTAAAATCAACTGTTATACTATCAGTTGTGCCTGCCTACTCCAAAGTGAATCACCTTTCAGGGATCTTAACAGTGTTGTCAGCAACTCCTTTTCTGTCACCAGGCATGCAGATACAGTGGGTGGAGAAAAGTTAGAATTAAGAACACTTAATTAAGTGAATTAAGTGAACACTTAATTAACACTGAATTAAGAACACTGTTTAGAATTAAGGACACTTTTTCTCCACTTTGCAACTTCTATAATTTCATGGAAAAATCTCTAGTTCTTCTAGAGTGACATTTTCATAGTGTCAGAAAAGATGGAGAGTTTACTGTTCAGTTTTAACTGGAAACAAGGACCATTTGTAAATCACCATTTTTTTACCCCTCCTTGTACAAGAACTATTTTCCTGGAATGCTCATAAGACTTGTATTAAGGGGAGTAGCAGCAGGAGGAGGAACACATGTTTTTGATTATGCAATAAATAAGAATTTCAGTTTAGTGTTTAGTGCATATGAAAGGTCTTATCAGCTGCTATACTAAATAAATTAACTTTCTTTTGATGTAGTCCCAATAGCCTTTATTATAGATTCCAGAACAGTCCTTGTCACTTGCCAGTTGCTCTACCATTATGTTAAAAGAATATTTTTCAGGTGATTAAGCATCCTCTTAATTAACGATCTGCTTGCTCATACATTTAATTATTATTTTATAACTGGATTAATCTTCTTGCAAAGTTACCCAGAGTTGGTTTTTTCTGCCTTCCTTTAAAGAAAGCCTTTATTTGGTACTGTTTTCTATGTGTAGATTTACAGAATCAATCTTAGGGTGTTAAACTCTGACCTCAGTCCAAAAGTAGAGTCATGCATTTAATTTTAACTGTGTAAGTACTGTTTTAGACTTCAGTGGCAATGAATAGTTGTTTAAAGCAGGCAATTGGGAATAATTGATATGGTGTGGTATAGAGTTTAAATCTGAGTCAGAAGCCCATAAATAGTATGGATCTTGAATAAGCAGAAGTTAATTTAACAAAAAAAAATTATCATAGTAAGGAAATCGATTCTGGGGTGTGCTTTATTGATATCGGGGAACCTAACAAACTATAAGACTAACATAGTCCAGAAACACGGTGTGGATGAGTTTGGTAAGAAGGGGAAAGAAGAGGAGAAAACAGAAAAATACACCCTTGCTATTAAGTCCGTTAAGCAGACTTAATGCCCACAGCTTTCTCACTGGCTCCTTTATTCCAGTTTATCTATTTATTTATTTTTTATTTATCTCCCAGCCTGTGCTTTGGGATTAGTGTCTCTTTCAAACACAGATTTACAGCCCAGGCTCTGTCCTGTCTCTGAACATTCTCTGCAGTTGGATCTTTCATTCCAAGCCATTGACTTCGTATTCCAGCAAACGCTTTTTGCTTTAGATGCAGAGCTTTGTTTTGAACGTCCTCACTTAACATTGTGTCATGATCTGATTACTAAGATTCTTAGAAATACCCGTGCCCAAATTAAGGTGCAGACGAGACCATATGCCAGCGACAATAGTATGGGGTTTGTTTGATAAGAGAGAGAGAAAGAAAGAAAGAAGTGGGAGGGACAGAAAGAGAGAAACGGGGACAGAATAAGGAAAATATCACCACTCCGTGGATGCCAACAATGCTCAGTTGATCCTCTCCAGCTGGCCTCCTTTGTGGTGAAGGTCCCCCGACAAGCACAGAATCCGATGGGTTAATATATGCCCGGGCCAGGCAGGAAAACCCAGGCAGGTCCCTGGGGAGGGGAGTTTGCCGCTGCCTCTCGCAGCAGACTCGGGCTTTGTTGCATCCCGCGCAGCCCTGCGGTGCGAGGCCCCAGGAGCGGCTCGGGGGGCACCTCGGGGGGCTTGGATGGGTTAAGGCCCCCCCTGAGCTGCCTCTCAGGTGAATGTCCCGTGGCTGTGGCCTGCCCAGGGCTGGGGTTCCACGGCCAGGTTGTGTCAGGGAGGGTGGGTTCGCTGCCCCTGGGCAGAGGTTACAGCACACCGAAACTTCCTTCCCCCGCCCCGGCTGGGGGGAGTCTGTGCAAAGCTGCTCCCAGCGAATGGCTCTGTGGGCTACGGCCTCCCCACCCTGCAGCGAGCCAGAGACGACTCTGAGCCTGGCTGCTGGGTTTGGCTCACATTCTTTTCCTTGTTTACTTGTTTGTTTCAGGTGATTGGAGAATGCGTTTTCCCTTTATCTAATCTCAGCAGTTTGCCTTTCAGTCCAAAGTCCCAGACAAGTATCTTCAGGGAGGCTTCTTGGGTTGCAGCTTCTTTGTACAGTTTTTGTTACAAGGAGCAAAATTTTTTTCAACGTTTGAGGCATGAATTATTTCAGTCTCTGACACATTGGTCTCTCCCTTTGCACCAGGCTTCTGTCTCAGCCCTTTGCCAGGTCTTTCCGTAGCCACAGTGTCCCACTCTGTGACAGTGTGGCCCTGAGTCAAGTTGCAAGCCTGCCTTTGTCCCAGCACTGTTGTCATGAACAACGGTGACACCCCAATTTTTCTTTGGGTATTGTTTCTCAGTCTTTATTCGGCTGTTTCTTCTAACGTTCAGTTCCTTGTAATTGGTTTAAAAGCTAAAACAACTGAAGGCATTTCTTGGAGTCTGGCATTTCTGCCTTCCCTTTGGGAGGTAACTATTTGTTAAGAATCATCCATGCATTTGATTTTGCACAGGACAAAAGGAGTCAATGATCTTGTTTAATGGTTGAGGAAATACAAAGTATGACAGCCTCTGTGACCTAAGAAAACCCTGTATCAGAGAAACCTGCTATTTTTCAGTTGTTGACTCATAGGCATGGAACTACCTTTTTGTTTGCTGTTTTTGAGATGGCCACGTGTTTGGGCACCGCTGGAGAAGCTGTTCTGTGTGTTCTGAAATGCAGAACAGTTTGTGTGAGGCACTATAATGCAATGGACGGGTTTTTTGCCATCTCATTTATAAAAGGATTCCTGTATGTTCTGTGTGCAATGCGTGCAGGCTGCTTGTGTTCACAGAATGCAGAATTCAAGAAATTCCAGCATTTACTCTCCTGGCAGTACACTGCTCTGTCACCTGGTGTCAGCTCAGGAGCCATTTTGTGCACTTGTGACAATTTCATCTGTAATGCTTCACTTGGCAGGAAGTCTTGCTGGGCCACGTTGATTCCCTTGTGTGTCACCTTGTCATCTTAGAGTACCACATCATAATGTAGCTCTCTATGTTCTTTTCCCCTGATAGCAGCTGAAAGTGCCTTTCATCTGAAACATGACTTCTGCTGTACAAATGGTCATCTTAGTAAACAAAACAATCTGCGTTTCCTGCAACACCTATTTTGTTTCCTACTAATTTAAAAAGTATTTTGTGACTTCACTGGGAGAAATATCCTGAGTAACACTCACTGGTGAAAGGTTTAAACAGTTTCTACTGGAGAACCATATTTTAAGTAAATTCACCAGTTTACATTTGACTGTGCTAAAGCAGCCTTGTTCAGTAGTACAAGATATTATGCACTGCTTAAAAAAAAAAAAAATGCAGGTTCTCTAAAGTTTGGAAGCATCTCCAGGTATCTGTGTAGAGCCTATGGAATGTGCTTCTGGACCCCTTGTACAGAAAAGGGAAGGAGAACAGTGAAGACTAACCTGAGTTGTTCTCAATCCTAAATATGTCAATAATGTGATGGTTTGGGGCTGGGTTCTTTTGGTTTGGGGTTTTTTTCGGTTGGTTTTTTAGGCCTTTTTTTGGTTTGGGGGGGAGGTTTCGTTTGGTTTGGTTTTGTTTTTGAGGGAGGTTGGTTTTTTTGGGGGTTTTTTTGTCTTTGTTTTTGTGGGTTGTTTTTGGTTTGTTTTTTGGTGGTTTTTTTTTGTTTTTGGTTTTTTTTTTTTTTTTTTGTTTTTTTTTTTTTGGTGTGTTTTTGGTTTAAGGGGCANTGTGTGTGTATGTGTGTTAAGGATGCCAGTGCATAATTTGCAAGTAATACATAACAGATGGTCATGATCTTTTAAATTGCTTGAGGCTGGAACATCACAGTATTCTTATGTATGAATTAGTGTCTAGGGAGAAAGGAGGCTCATTTGGTCAGGAAATGCATCTTTATATAAAACCAAATGACACTTGGCTGCTTGAATGCCAGTAATATATGAAACAAAAGACATCAATAATAAATAGATTATTTATGTGCATATATTTGGTGGAAAAGGGAGCAGGTGACAGTCTTGGAATTGTTTGTCATTTGCAGTGTTTCTTTAGCTCAATGGAAATTGATTTTAAGACAGTGTTTATATTTACTTGTAAAAGATTTATTGAAGATGATTAGGCAGAAAGTGCTCATCAAGATATGCAGTTTTTTAGGAGAAACGTCCTATACCATGATTGTATAATGAGGAGTAGTTAAGTAATTTTTTCTTGCCTATTCCATAAATAAATGTAAATCCCAGGTACCTGTGGTAGATTGTGAAGGCTAACAGCTAGTCAGAAAAGAGAACACAGCTGCTCATGGGAGGATGTTGGTTGCTTGGAATTGTTTCCAGCTGGGTGTTGTTAGCCTGTGGCCGACAGCCGGGAGGGCGTTGGCTTAAGGGCCAGTGAGCTGCAACGCGGGGACAGAGAAGATCCTGACCATGCGTGAAGCAGGACAGCATCAAATTCAGAGCTCCAGGAAAAGGTTTGCTTACAACGCTTACACTAAACACCTCTGGGAACGCGGTGAGTGTAAGAACTACTTCAGAGCCTCAGAACTTACACCAGTTACCCACGTTGTCAAGAGAGAAGCCTTGTACAGTGCAGGAAGCCTTCTGATGTTAACCTTCACAACTAACAACGACAGCGACAGGTACCAATAACCACCTTTGTTATGTTACTCTTCTCTGTCCTAGATACAGGTTCTAGGAAACAATTTTTGTAATTTCCCAACTAAGAATTAGGATACAGTGAGGGCAGAGAACAGTGACTTCTCTTCTCTTGCCTGCTGCAATCAGGAAGAAATGGCTGTTTTCCTCTCTCATATGTGAATCTATTGAGACACAGAAGATAGTGAGTGATACAGTGGCATTAGAATTTTTTAAGGATTAGTTAAAATCTCATGGAGATTCCTTGAGTTGAACACCAAATTCTCTTACATCACTTTTCACATGTTACAGCCTGATAGACCAAACAGACCATAATAACCTTAAAATCTCTGAATGCTCCTTAGATCCGATACAGATGTGATTTATTGAATGCCTAAACTGAGTTGCAGATTTATGATAGGCTGTATTAGAATTAAAGGAGATATTACAGAACAATTTTTTTTAAGATTGGTAAATAATAATTTCCTCTATAATTGAATGACTGACCATAGTACAGAAAAAGCCAATGTCCCCTGCGTATAAAACTTGAAACAAAACCTGGGGAAATGAAAGGAGCTTTTCGTGACTTCTGTGGGCCTTCGGGTTCTTCCTTTTCGCTCTGGAACAATACACAGAACATTCTGAGTGCAGTTATTTCACAAAATAAACCATGGACAAGCCATTGCCCTCTCAGCTTTGGGCTCAGTTGGGTTTCTTAAGAAGTGATGGCTGTGATGAGCAGAGTCCTCCCTTTCCCAGAGTTCAGAGGGAAAGCAGCCTGGTGCAGTGTGTGCTTTTCTCAAATACACAGGTAATGAACCCTGAAGGAGGAAGAAAACCTAAGCAGATATTCAATGGTTAAGTGTGCCCATAACAGAGCACCAATTTTGTCAAATTGTATGGTAGTTTCATTCCCTGCATTGCTGTGTACTTGACATCGAGAGAAGATAAAACATCATTTACTTGTTACCTGAGGCAAATTCATCTAAGTGCCGTATCAAGTGAAAATACAGTACAATATTGCTATTGCTGTTCATGTGCTTTAAATGTGATGGAATATATTCACCTCTCAGAGCTCCTCTGTGACAAAGTCAACTCAACATTTTCTGTGAAGATGATGATGCACTGTAAGCATCCTTTTTAACAAGTGAGAATTGATATACAACGTTTTCCCATACTGTTGAGGCTTTTTTATTTAATATTTACCTATATTCAATGTATGGATTTTCCTTGATTGAGCCCAGGAGGGGGAAAATATTTTCATAGTAACTAATGGTCTCTGGGTTTTGTAATTCTAGTCAAATTGATGTTTTCTTCAGACTGAAGTAATGAGAAGGACAGGTATTGACAATAGATATGGGAAAGCAGGACTATGAAAAAGGCAGGAATATGAAGAGAAATAGCAGCACTGATCAAATGAGACTAGCTGTCTCTTTCAGTTTTAATCATAACTCGGAGCTAGATTCTAGGGAATAATGAAAGATGTTCCTGTTAAGAATATTCGGTGTGCCCAAGAAGACTCAGCAAAATAGGGAGGCAGATGAACTGGTTTGGTTTGGGGAAATAAGCCCTCTGAAGCTCCAGACTTAGTGGAGGAGATAGAATATGGTGAACATTGGGGTAAATCTGAGAATATAAATAATTTTACAGTTAGAAAATAGTTTTTTCAGTACAGCTTTTGTCCAGATTAGGACATGTTTCTCTGGTAATGAAGAATATGGTTGCAACCAAAAGGGTAATTTTCTCATTTTTTACTTTTGTTAAATACTCAACCTCAGTTTTCTTAGTATCTCTACACAGAAAATGACAAAAGAATGTAAGGTTGTACAGTCACCTGGAAGTTGGCTGCTCCTAATGTTCTTAGTTTCTCAACTTTCCTTTGAGCTTTACCACTGTGGCACAAATCATTTAGGTCACCGAATACCTTAGCCTGTTCTTTTCCTTCTTCTGTCATAACAGTTTCCAGCCTAATTAAAGATTAATAAGGGAATAGCTGTTCTAGCTGTTCTAAGGCCTGTATTGAGCAGCATCCAGTTTGAAGGCAGCAGCTGAAAAGCTGATGCAGAGAGTTAAAAGTGCTGTGCCTTTGCTCCTGACGAAGCTTGACAGCTGACTGCTGATCAAACAATGTGGCAGTTCCTGCCCCAGGAAGCTCTGAGCCAGGCTGGAATTGAGAAAAGCCCTCAAAGCAGCCAGAACTTCAGAGCTGGGCTTCACAAATGGGAGGTGCTGCTTTGTAATCTGAGGATGGATCCATGACAGAGATTCCAGATCAGCTTTGGCACAGGAAGGCAACTTGGGCAGGTAAGGGATGCTCTCCCTGCCTGGTGCCTTGGGGACACGTGGCTGCTGCCGTGCATCAGGGAGTCCTGAGGGTTTGCTGCCTTGTGAGAAAGATCCTTTGGAGGGAGTTGGTCCACTTAGGTGTCATTTGGGCAAGGAACTCTAATAATAAACAGGAGAGTTCTCCTTCCTACTTGCAGTATCCAGTGTGTTTTTCGCTATGACTTAGTGAGGTGCAAGAAAATAATATAGAAACAAAGGTAAAGATGCATTTTTTTCTAGCTTACGTTAATTAATGTTTTAAAATGGTGAAAAGACAAGTAAGTGAGGGGAGTCAACTGATAAAATTTGAGGGACAAAAGTGCTTAGCAGTATTTCTAGAGTAAGGGCAAGGGCATCAGCAACGTCATGAAGTTTGTTGAAAAAAATGCTGCCTTTAACATTATGGTGTGAGGAAACATGTAAATGTAGGACTCTAGAATATGATCAGAACCATTAGATTGATAATTCATTTTTTATTCACTGAAGAAAATTCATTTCTCTTTTGCAAGGGAAAGCAAGACCTATTAATATTGGAAAAACACTAGGGATTATTGAAGTAATGAGAAAAAGAATCCTCCTTTTAATCAGAAGATCCTCATTCCTGTAAGAAAAATCCTTAATGCTGCGCAGACCATAGTACCTTATCTATTGTCTGCAGTACTGGCTTAGAAGGAGCTTTTTGTGGTCATTGCCAGAAAATGGACTTCCGACACATCTTTGTTAACATTAGTATGCCTCAGATCAATTTGCATACATCCAGCACTGATTCACCTTCTCTTTCCCAGTCCTGCCTGATTTTTGTGGCTAATTAGATCAGCCTCCTGTTGCTGCTTCTGCTGCTCGGCTTAGGGGTTGTGTCTTTTGGTCATTTAAATAATTAATTTTCTTCAAAAGGTGAGCTGTGATTCCAAGTCTCAAACTCAGGGATTGTTCATACCTTGCAGGAGTAGATTTAAAGAAGTTTTCTTTGTGACCCATGTAGCCTGAATAGAGCTCAAGTACAATGAGAGCTAAATAAAAAACAGAAGGGAAACAAACATACGTTTGAAATGGAATACACTAATTTGATAACAGTAAATGTCATTCCTAAATACGTAAATGCAGCAGCCTGAGGAAGGTGTCTTTCAAAGGGAGCACTGGCTACTTTGTATTTGGATTTTGTTCAAAATTAGTAATGCTATTTACTTCGAAAGTAGTTTTGGTATATTAAGGATATTTAGCTATGCAAACAAATATTTAGAGGAAATGTGAGATAATATTATATCTTAAAACCTTCTATCTCTAATACAGCATAAAGCTCAGGGAGGTTATACCTAATCAGTTTTTATATTTTCTTTGTAGATGTGGTTTGAATAAGCTCTTCTTTTTAATAGAAGAAAACCTTAAATATGAAGGGAGAAAAAGTACTTTCTTTTCTTTCATTTTAGTTTTGTGAGCCAGTTGTTGAAATGCGTTTGTGATCTACAGCATTTACTGTGGTGGGAAATATTTTATGTGAAATGCAAAACACAAAAGTACCGTTATTTTTGAAGCACTCTCAGTGCAGTTCTTAAAGAAAGAAGAACCGTGGAGTCATAAAGATTTTCTTTACATCAAGGTCACTACAACTTTGCTGTATGAAGGGAAACTTTAGAGAATCTCTTGACACTGGGAACCTTCAAAGGACGTGGTCTAGGAAAGAGGGCAGTGGGAAAATTTTATTTAAAGGCTAAAAAGCAATGAAAGAGAGCTAAGATATGAGGAGTAAAGGATTAAATAGAGAATGAATGCTTTACAGTTGAACTTACACTAAAAAATAGAACAGGAGATGCATAGAAGGTTGTGATTAAAGTGGGGTGAGAGAGACTTTTTGTCAGGATAAAGCAGAAAAACGAGTATTTTTGAAGCCTAGTCAGGACAGAAAAAAAAATTATTTGGGGCTTTGAATAATCAGCAAGTGATGGGGATTTTAGTTGGTTGGCTTTGAAATATAAAACCGGAAGAAAATTCCTGTGTTGCTCAGTTGTCAATCCTTGTATCTTAGGCAACAATTTAATGTCATCCCTTTTCTAATCAGTCTTCAGACATGTTCAGTCGTTCTATTCCAAAAAGAGACGGCTCAAATTTCATTTTTCTTGTAGCTTCAAATTGTGTAATATTCAAAGTAAATATATTCCTGACAGGTACACCCATTTTGTAGTTAAGTTGAAATCAGTTAACATGCCACAGATGATTTCACCTGAATGAGTCAGGAGGAAGTGAGCAAGGCAAATAAAAGGATATTGATGAGAAAAGTGGCAGTTTAACTGCAGGGGGAAAAAATGTGAATGATATATTTGCTTTTAGTATCTGAAAACCAAGTTTGTAATGTACTCATTTAATATCCTTGGGATTCTTTTGGCCTTTTTTAAGGACTTCAGAAAAGCAACTTCCAGAGCATTAGATCCTGAAAGAAGGAAGATACTGTACTTTGGTTTGGTTCATAAATCTGACAGAGAAGTATTCTTCAATTAATTATGAACTAAAAAGGAGTGGGAATTAGGGTTTGGGGTTTTTTTCTCCTTTGAAAATAATAATAAGTAGCTAATGCCAAAAAATACTCATTTCTTGAACAGTTTCTATGTAGATCTGTTATGGTAATGGAAAGATTTTTATTGGATTTTCCTGTATTGTAAATTCTTTACTTTCCTCATGATTTTAAAATTCCAGGATATTCCTGAGAAGCAAATGACAATGTCTTAATAAACAAAGAGCATCTGTGACCTGGAAATGAAGATTGCAGAGAATCTCTAAGATAGTCTTTCTTTAAATTATTCATTGTACAGTGAATATTTTACTAGTATTTTCTTATTTTTTGAGTATTCAGTATATTGCTCCTGGTTTCTATAAATATATTCATTAATTTGCAAGGCAATTTGGACAAACATCGATATGAAATACACCTGTTATCATTTTTCTCAGCTATCAGTTACCTGTGATGCAAAACTGGGCAGCTGAGTCAGGGGATGTTCTTTGTATAAGCTAAGTAAAGGGCTGATTACGTTTTTAGGCGAAAAAAAAAAGCCCAGTCATTATATTTAGCAGAGAATTTCGAAATTATGTTATTCATTTGGATAACTGAAAATATTTAAGATGGACAAATATTTTCAGCTACTAAATAAGACAATATTTTTAGAGTAAGTGCTCTGCTCCAACAATGTTATGCAGATATGTCTACTGAAGATACAGGTAAAATTTTGTGCTACTTTTCACTAGCAAAATCAAAAGTTTAAAAATATCCTGCAACCAGTCTCTGCTATCAGCTGAGTAAGGTTAAAAGGCTTTTCACTGCTTTCTGTTGCCAAGTTTTTTATGCAATTGTCTGTGAATGCTATTTCACAATCACTCAGGTGCTGTTCCCTGTACAGTGGATAATGGTGGATAGTCCCGTTTTCTTTTGAGTTTTCAAGCCACAGGCAGGAGCAAGGTTGGACTTGCAGGATGTCTTGCTGAAAATAGAATATTTTGCATTGTAATTACTATACTCAAAACAGAGTACCTTCCATGAAGCTGGGAATGGAAGAGAGGTTTCCAGTAGGCTTCCCTTAAAGAAAAGGGGACTTTTTAGAGGTGAAATTTGAATAAATTTTTATATATTTGGGATTGAAATCAGTAGTATAAAGACAGACACAAAATATCTTGGATTCCATCACAGTGCAGAATTCTTTTTTCACTCTAAAGCAAACCTGTGTTCATCATCATTCAATTTGCTGCTATTTTATTCATGAAAAATAGTAGTGTTCTATGATGAGTCTCAAGATTTTGCTGGCTGCACTATCTGTGTGTCAGCATAATCAGGCAGGATAGTTACTGAGTGAGCCTAAACAGATGGAACATTAAAATAATTGTGAGATTTAGTTGTACATGATTCTAGAAAAAAGGACTCAAATGGACATAAAACCACATGTGGCTGTAGAGCGTTGTATAAGGGATTCACCTTCTTTCTTCAGTTGTTCTCTCTGGAATCCTTAGAGCATTTTGAATGATTTATTCAGTACTCTAGCAGCTTAAAAATAGGTTTTTTTTCTTTTTTTCCTGATAGACTGATTTTGTCAAAGGGTAAATCTATCCCCATTTTCTAGTAGCTTTCTGTTCCATTACAACTCTAGCTTTCCGTGAGTTCTCTCAAAATATATTCTATTTAAAAACTTAAAATACTGCAGTTTTGGCTAAACTGTGGATACTGCTATTGGTACCAGCTCTCTGCAGCCTGTCTGGCCACAGGTGGTTCATTTTTGTTCACCTGTCTTGCTTGCTTGTGATATCTGTGGCTATCACACAGCTGTGTGCTCTGAAGCACTGAAGAGTTTGGAAGAACTAGAGTGAAAAATTCAGCAACTTTTCCTGTTCTTACAAATCACCAGCATCACACCAGCTGTGTAAAACTGATCATCATTTCTGCAAGTAGGACAACCTGAAAACAAAGATTAAAGTCTGAGTTCAAAGAAGCACAGGTTCACTAGAAAAAAAAAGAACAAGCTCAAAAGAATATATATCTTTATCCACTCGTTTTTTCTTTTTGTGGTTAGTATTGGAATCATCTGGAGAAGACTAACTCTTGTTGAAAATGCAGATTGTTAAGAACTTTATGTAGTGCTTAATTCATGATTCAAAGGTAAGCAGCAGTAAGTGCACCATCTGGATAGCTAATGATTATGGTCTTTTCTGAGTTCTCTTATGTGCTTCCCAGAGTGTATTTTTTCTCATTTATGCACCTTTGTCAATCAGTGTTAAAGCTGACCAGTCATGTGGTTATTTAGGATTTCATTTTGGTGAGGAAGATTATAGACAATGCTGCTTGCTTGCAGCAAACTTGTGAGGCTGTCTCTTCCATGCCCTGTTAACATTTCGGTTTGTGACACTCTAGGTTTTTCTAAGGTATTTCAAAAAGTATTGAAAAAGTGCAAAAATACCTGGGCAACGTGTGAATCTCTTGTTGAAAGTCGTGGAAATGAGCTGTGAGGATTCTGGTGCTGGCTTACGATCCACTGTGTTGTGTTCCCTTAGTTCACTTGCAGTGATCTCTCTATAATTCTCCAGGAGGAAGGGGAAGCTTATAAATGAGTGAGCACAGCATGCAGAGCGTGATGAATTCTGACAGATTTACCTTGGCTGGTGGCAGGTTAAAGGTGGTCTCTAACAGCAATGAGAAACAATGCAAGCAGGGTGAGTGCCACACTGAGCAGGTGGGGAATGCGTAAAGCAAAGGTGGCATCTTTACCAGTGGCCATGTCTTTTTGCACTTTGTGTTATACTATAAAACAGATGTCGAAGATGAGGTCCATGACTTCTGGGTGCTGCATCCATGGGTTTGACATTCACAGTTTAAAGTTCCCTAGAAAATCAACCAGAGTGTGCAGAGCAATTGAGTTGATTGGAACCACAGGTAGAAATTAGTGTGAGGACGTAGGTTCAAGGATTGTCCCAGAGTCAGTTCACATTTAAACACTTCCTAAAAATGTATTTCTGAAAACAGGGGTTTTATTTTATTTATTTTGCATTGAAAATTTTGTTCTGAGCTGACCTGAGTAAGCCACTGACAGAATTATTTGGGGAGTCTCTTTTAACTTTCTGTGATTTTTCTTTGAGGGCTATTTGTGATCTGTTTGTGAGGCATTTTGGCTGCTTTGCAGACATGAAGGATTTCTCATATACAGACCATTATTGCACATTACTTGCACAAGTGGGATTCTCTCTGTCTTTGCTGGTTACTCGTTTGTGCGTGTTGCAAACAAAAACTTCCTTCAGTCTCTGTGATACTCTTTTACTAGTGTAGTGGATCAGTCTTACAATTCAGGAACTTACGCACCTGAGGACTAAAGAGGAATTAATAGAGAGAAAGGTCTGACAGTTTGTGTAATTTTAGCTGGTAGGAAAGGAGCTTGTTCTGTCATTTCAGACCATTAATTAATTCAGGTGCTACCTCCTTAGGCATTCAGATTGTTTGGATCTGAAAGACTGCAAAAGAATGTACTCCCTCTGCGACCAAGTGTAATTTTCTTAGTCTCAACTAAGCCAACTTTGTGAAATATTTGAGCTCACTTTTTATTGTGTGGAAAGCATCACACATGGAATGATGGATTATCAGTTTAAAAAAGTAATTCCTTAGCTACCAATCCTTAGTGAATAACCTGAATTTAAAATGTCAAAGCGTACCTAGTACTTTCAGCTGCAGTTATGATCTACAAGTCAATAGTTTTCAGCAGTAACTAATATCTGAAATTGGTAAATAGTTATTTAATCTCCTATATCTGTGGACATCATTAAAAAATATGTATGACCATGAAACATGGAGGGTGTTGTTGAATGAGAGCCTCTCGTTATATACTAGGCTGTATGTACGTGTACATGTATTCTGAAGCATGCCACACCACAGTGAAAATTCAAGTTTACTTCGTGAAAGCCTGAAATGCTGTAGCATTTTAGAGGTTGAAATAGAATTATGTATTATCAGATGTGATCTCCTTAGTTCTGACAGCAGAAATTGAGACTGTTGATTAATTGGCCAAAATAGATGCTGATTGAGAGTGTCAGCCTTGTGTGAGATGTAACTATTTAGTCATTTTTGCAGCTTGTGTAGTTGGCCTTTCAGGTCTCTGAGGAGATTAGCTAAATCAAAGCCAGATGGAAATATTCTTGTATTTCTACCATCCCAGACTTGTATGATAGATAGTTTTACAGGCAAGCTGTTTTTCCCCCCTATGAAGAGAGAGGCATTGTCCAAACCAGTGTGGATAACCTTGCTTTTCCAATTAAAGCTGGCTGTCTTTATACTCCAAACCATTTGACAGCCAGCCTGAGACATCCCCTGCTTTGAATGATTTTTATACTAACTCCCCTTTCATGTGAAAAGACCTGTCAAGGTCTTTCAAAATAGCAAGTGCTCTTAGAATCTCTGATAAAGATTTCTCTCCCCCTAACGGCATGTGTTATACAGGCTTAAGTTTGAGTGAGGGGATTGCAAGGTGCCATGAATTACTGAAAACAGGAATCAGGAGCAGGGATGGAAGCTGTCAGCAGACCGTTTGTGGCACACAGGGAAGGATGTGCTTTGCTCTGGATGTGCACACACACACATACATTATATATATGAATAACTACAAGATCTCAATTTTTTTTTGTTTCCATGCTCTTGTGTTCCCCCTTTCCCTCTCAGGAACCTCTCCTCCTGGCCATGTTCAGGTTTGAAAACTATCCCAGCCAAGGATCATCATATCCCCTATACAGCTGTACTCAGGGATGGCCTCGTCCTTTAGCTTTTCATTTATATTCATACACATATAATTCCTTTGTCAAATCTGTACTTAACTATTAATGGGTCTAAATCTCAACTCTGGTTTGACTAACAAATCAAATCTCTGTCAGTGATGATGACATTCTCTGTACTTCACCTTGCACTTAATAACTAACAATACTAACTAGTAGCTAAATGTTTTAAATTAATAGACGTACAGCCTTTGATTTTATTTTTTTTCTCACCATTTTTATGTAGCTTTCCTGTGAAGCAGATCATTCTTACCTCTGAACACACCTACAACTCTTTTCTTCTTATCAGACTTAAATTGTCTGTGCTCACATTTCTGCAGGCACAGAAATCCATATAGAGGCAAAAGAAATCAAGCAGCTTTGTATGTTGCAGATGCACTAGATTTAGAAAGTATTCCTAGCAAGAATGCAATTCTGTACCCCTTTTACTAATAAGTACATTCTGAACCCCTCATGAGTTTATTTTGTGTCTGCAATATGACTTTTCTTGAAAGAACTGCAGCAAGCTAATTGTCAGTTCCTTGTGTCACTGTTCGTCTAGGTATGGAACATGGTATATGAGCACCATATGACCCAACATCTAGGGATAGGAACATGGCTTGAGACCAAGAATATAGGCAAGCTAGACTGCAGAAATAGCAGGTTTGTATTCATGGGGTAAATGTTACCCTGAAATGTGTCCTGATTCTTCACTGCACAGCTCTGACACCAACTGAATTTGGGGCAACAGACACTTGCAATTGATTGAAGCAGTGACATACTGAAAACCTAAATTAATTCTGTGGTGCCAAATCAGATTTCCTCAAATGGTGGCATTCTGATTATGTGCAAACTGCCAGTACATTTTAGCAGTGATTTGAGCTGCATTCTTCTTTTTGTTGTTGTGTTTATCCCTGAGAAAACTGCTGTAGTATTGAGGAGAAGAGACTTCTCAAGATCCAAAGGCCTGTCGACAGAGGGTAACATGAGATAGGACTTCACTCCTGTATAAGTCTTGGTAAAATTCTTCCAAGGGTCTTAGTAGCCTGATTTAAATGAAATGTGAACCATTTGAAATGCCTCCATTAAGTAATTAATGTATTCAGTTGGTTGCACACTTAGTTGTGGAGTAAGTTCGATTTGCTGTTTCCTGTTGGATGTCTTGGAATGATCTGTGGGGTAAAGACAAACTGAAACAGTAACAAGTGGTCTAGAGCATGTCTTAATGAAAAAGCAGAATTTAGTAAATGGAAAAGTTCTGCCATTTGATAAAACTGAGTTACTGGAATCACATAGTAAAGCCATTCAGTTGGAAAAAATCAAATAGTACACAGTTGCCTCCAGCATTTTTTGCACTGAATGGAAATGGTTCCTCAGAAAATTGTAAAATATATTAATGCATAGAAATGACCACACAGAAACTGGTTTTCTTGGTATGCTGTTTATAGCCTGAGAAAAAAAAGAAAATAATGAGTTTGGTGAGCTAAGTGACATCTATATTTTAAATATTGCTGGTTTTGTAACTGTTTTTCCATATGCCATGTTCCTTTGTCGCTTAAGAGAAAACAGAAATGAATACTAATTTGGAGGCCAGTGAATATTTGATATATACTATTCTTTTCCTTTTAAACCAGCTTCATAGTTGTTTTCTTTCAGATGTGTTACTTTCTCAGAGTGGCTTCTATTGTTCATTATGACTAAATAAATACGGATTTTTTTTGACACTACCTGGCTTAAAAACATGTGTTGTCCTAATGAGCCTCATAAGTCTTCTTCATTTTATTAGAAGATATTTTATCCTCTGATGAATATTTGAATGATTTTAAAACAAAACAACCTCAAACCAACCACAATAAAAACAAACAAGATCCCAAATCTATACGGAAAACTTATAAGAAATTCAGTAATGACAAATGAAGGGCAAATGAAACTGGTTGAGATTTATCAACTTCACAGACATAGGTGGCGAAGAGCAACCTAGCTAGTTCTGTGGGGGTTTTGGACTCCTTTCAGCAGAAAAACCTAGAACAGTGTAGCATTTATCACAATGAAAAGGAGGATAACAGTTTTCATAATAGTGTGATAGCTAAATTTTGTGTTAATGTTTTTATTACAAAACTTCTTTTAGAGATGTATTCAGCCATGAAAATGTTACAAGATGAATGCCTTCTGTATGTCCTCAGCCTAGTCGTATTTAAATTAAACAATACTAAAAATATCTGTTTAGCAGCATTGTATGTTACTTTTTTCTACAAAGCAATAACAATAATCAGAAGCTCCATTGTAGTATGGACTCAGTGATGTCACAACATCACTATGTTAAGAGGTTTAATAGTCTGTGAAATAATATTCTGCTTGGAAAAATGGGGTTTGTAGAATTACCCATTTCTGTGCATTCCCGTAGATAAGTGGATTTTTTTGTGAGCACTGGCTGCTGTATGAGACTCTTGCAGTATGACAGTGGGAAGGAAGCTGCTGACAGACACACTGAGGTGCAAAAATGAACTGCTGGGGGTCTTGTTCTCTTTAACCTGGACATGGGTGGGAAAACAGGAAGAATATCAACACAGGTTGGAAAG
This sequence comes from Picathartes gymnocephalus, assembly GCA_013390045.1. Classification (NCBI taxonomy): domain Eukaryota; kingdom Metazoa; phylum Chordata; class Aves; order Passeriformes; family Picathartidae; genus Picathartes; species Picathartes gymnocephalus. The sequence goes on along the minus strand of WEKY01059695.1, from coordinate 44,943 downwards.
GGCCTAAAACTACTTTGAGCATTTGGGCCAAGAACTTCGATTTTCTTGCTCTGGGTTGTGATATATGTTTGAGATGCAAAGGTCGTGTTCTGGTGGCTTCACTCTGTGCCTTCTTTAGGAATAAAAGGGGAAAGGGGAATTATTGAGGCGATTCCTCCCTTCAGATGAAGGGTGGTCAATGCCTGTCCCCATTCTAATGTGCAGAACTGAGAGACAGGGGAGGAGAAGGCAGGGTTGGGGTTATGCTGACCAATAATCACTTTCTAATGTGACATAAAATGCTAGCACTGACTGATACTCTGATCAGCAATAAAAAATTGAGTTTGAAATAAAGAGGGCTGTTCTTTCCTGATGTAGCAGTTACTGCTTGTTTTTAAACAGTGGGATTGGAAAGTTGCACGTTTTTCTGTAAGAAACAGAAAAAACTTGTGGTGTTGATTCAGAAAATATATTTTGTCGTTGCTACTTGGCTTTTCTCATTGTACTGTTGGTACTGGAAATCTTTAAAGTTATCTCACTTTTTTCAATTAATTTCTTAAGATCTATTTCTATGACTTATTGAAAGCACAGTTTGAGACTGAAATCCCTGGACATCTCCATGTATTTTTGTCTCACATAGGGCACAGTCTAATATGAAAAGACACAAGTAGTTTTGGATTTAAATATTCATTTGTAGTCTGCTACATTAAAATATGAAGGTGCCTCTTTTGGTTTTGTTCTGTTTAAAACGGTGATTTTTTTTTTTTTTTTTTTTTTTTATACTCCCACCGTCTTCTC
>WEKY01059695.1:0-44156 GCA_013390045.1 Picathartes gymnocephalus | reverse complement strand
TTTAAAGCACAACCTGGCTTCCTACCTACCTTCAATTACCTTTTTTAACCTGAAAATGAAACTTGAGAATGAACCAAAGGTACTTTTTAGAGGAAGCAAATGGTCTGAGATGATAGATACAGTTACACCTTGTACTGGAGTTTCACAATTCCCAAAAATCTTGTCTTCACAGTACTGGGAAATTCATATGAATTGGCAGAGTTTGAAAAACAAATCCTCAGCATTTTCATCAGCTCGTAAAAGCAAATTTGCAAAAATACTACATATGTCACAAAAGCCTCTTTTGAATAGTGCACAGAAATATTAATTCATACATTTAAATTTAGTCCTGCAGGTTTTTTTACATCAAAGATCATATCTAATACTTTGCATGACTGCAGACCAGTTGCTGGGCAACTAGAGAATGTTTTAAGCTGTTAAGTGCAATGTATAATATCTTATTGTGACAAAAAATAATTAAATTCTGCTGTTGGGAAAAAAAAAGGACAGGAAAGGTAAGTGAATGGTCCTAGTGATAAGATTAAACTGACTAAGTAAGAAATGTTATAATTAAAGTAGATGGTTTAAGGAGTATTCATAAGCTAAATAATATAGTGTTATCCTGTAAAGCACACAGTGTATCCTACAAAAACCTAGGAATACTTCCTGGAAGAAAGCAATGGTTCTTGAATGATAATACAGGAAATCATTTAGGATTTGGGGTGCTTTGGGCTAAGGTTTGAACCTGTTACAGTTACAGATGTTTCCTATTGCCATTCTTCTTTATTTTTTCCACAAACAGAAAGCCAGGTTTGAATAAGGCTGTTGGAATACATTTTTAACTCATTAAAGTAGCCTTAAAAGTCATCATGAAGAACTAAACAAACATATCCTGATTTTGTTGTGTATATTAATAGAAGCTTTGATATTCACCATATCTGAACCTCAGGTTCTTTCACTGAAGTGTCTGTAGATGTTTGCAGTGTCTGATGTGTAAATTCTCCAGAACTCTGGTAGAGGCAAGTGGAGCTGTGGGGAGACGTGAGCAGAGGGCAGCCTTGCTGGCCTGCTGGGGGTCCCTGCTTTATCGAAGCCCCACTGGCTGGTAGAATGTGAAGGGGTCTTTTTCGTTTGTCACACCCTGGGTTACTGCCACACTCCCCAGTGAGACTGAGGGATTGTGTTAAAACCTTGCAGTTGGAAAGGTCTCATCCATTAATGGTCCATCCTTGCAGGACAACAGCACGGTGCAAAAGCAAAATGCTCTAAAACTGACTTGAAACCAAACAGGAGCAGCCTTATGCAGAACTCTGTTCACGTGCTGCATCAGCCCTGGAGACAGTGCAGAGAGCAGAACCGGCTCTTCAGGGCAAACCTCCCCGAAGCTTTCTTTCATTGTGTGGTTTTGTTGTGTTTGTTTGGTTTGGGTTTTGGGGTTTTTTTGGTGGTAGTTATTGCTAATGCTGTTGTAGTGCAATAATTTTCTCCTTAACTTGTGTTCCTCAGTCTGCCTTGGTAGTTTAGTTAATCTTGTTTTTTTATAACAAATTTATGTATGCCCACTGAGATGCAGTCCTCCCCAGTGCTTTCTTATAAACTGTTACCCTCACAAATAACAGTATTATTTTTCTCTTTGCTTATGCTAATAAACCTTATCATATTTTTTCAGTGCAGAGAAAAATCTATATCAATTTTTCCTAACTTTTCCCTCAGAAGCTCTTTTCATGCCGATTAAGACCTTCAGATTTTAAATTGTGATGCATTTTTTCATGATGAAGAAGTGTATATTCTATGCTGATCACCTTGTTTCTTTGCTGGCCCTTATCAGTATCTGTAAGCTGTTCTCATGAGACAGGGAGGATTTAGGCTGATTAGAAAAGCTGATGCTGTAATACTTGCTTAGCTTTTTGAAAATAAATGAAGAAAAATTTCAATCGCTTCTGTGTTGAGGAGATTCTGTACTTCTGTATTAATAAAATTGAAAATTAAAGAGAAGAGTTAAAGCTACAAGCTTTTATTTTCAGGGTAGAAAAAACTACTTAAAATTCTATTAGCAGCTATGCAAATCTGAACGTTTCTTCAGAATGGTGAACTAATAGTCATTTTTCTAGCATGTCCAACAAATTCTGTGGAGAAAAGTAATGCATACATAATCCTGACCAACCAAAAGACTGTTTGGTCATCACACTTGAGAGGAACAGTTCCAAGGTTATCCATTCCTTATCCTTGGCACCATTTTTCTCACTGTGGGCAGAGTCATTTTACCTCCCTCCCATCTCTCTGCTCTACAGTGACCCCGTAATGATGCAGCTCCTTGTTGTGGATGATGCTGTGAGGAGTTATTAGCCAGGGTTCATTCGTGTAGCCCTTTGAACATATGGAGCTTTTTTTGCTTTGTGATGACTCCAGACTGGTCTCAGTGCAGCTCTCAGGGGAGAGGTGTCTGCAGCCTGGAAATAGCAATGATGGGGCTTGATAAGCCATAGCAATAAATAAAGTGTGCTTCTTCAAGAAGACCTTATTTAAGACAGATGATGAGTTGATCACTTCATAGAACCTCAGATGCACTTGTATGATGTGCTTGATTTGTCCTTCAACCAGATTTTTTTGTTTCCATTTGAGTTTTTTCCTCATACTGTTGCAATAATTTTCAGTTTAACCTTTTAATTGGCAGCTGCTTTTCATTTTCAGAACTTCAAAACTTTAAATTGCATAGTGTATGAATCTTTAAGATTCTTGTTTTCATGTCATGTGTGAAAGGTGTCTTTCCTTGTGAAATGAAATTGGTTATAGATATACTCCTCCCCATACACACACCAACACTAAAATGCACCATAAGCTATTTATATGATCATTGTTCAATGCCTTTAACAAATTGATGGAGGAAAAAGGCACAGGCACAATAATTTTAAAGGTTTTGTGCATATACTTCTCTCCCTTTCAGTGTAGTCTCCACAAATAGTTGCTGGATGTGTACAATGCTTTGTGCATCATTGTGTGTGTGTGTGTTCAAGAGTATTATTACATCTCAGTATTAGTCTGTGACAGATGTCCTTTACAAACAAAAATAGTTTTCTTTTTTTAAAGACCATCTCAAATTCACCTGTGAAATACTTTTTGATTATTGCTACTGTTGTCTAACACTCTGTTTAATTGTTCTGTAGTTTTCCTACTTCAGAAACTGAAATTACTCATACCTGTACATAAATGTTCTTATTAAAATCAGTGGGGCTTTGAAGATCAAGCTTTTGATTTCTAATATGTAATCAGGTGTGTGATTAAATATTTGGAAGATTAAATATTGCAATGTAAAAAAGCTTGTCTTGAAAGGGGCTGAAAGTATGAGTTTTCCAAATAATAGGCATAATTTTAAAATCCTTTATTTCATCCCCAAAAGCAGGATTCTTCCCTAAAATCATTGTCTAGATTCACGTAGAGTTTTGGTGTTAGGTATTTGCTTTTTAGCAATGCTTTGAAAGTTTGTCCCCTTAGAATGAAACTGGAATAAAATCCAGACTTTGTACTGATTGGAAAACCACTGAGGAAGTCTGCACAATTTTGTACTTCCATTCTGAAATGCACTCTATACCCAGCAGGATGGCATCTGTTTCCAGCCAAATTTTCAGAGACATGCGGTGTCACCTGAAGCTGACACCTAAAAGCAAGTTTGTCCTTTGAAGGGACTGTAGAAAAGTTACTCTCTTAAGCAATGTGCTTGGAACTTCTCTATGAAGTACGGCACATCAGTTGAACTGCAGTTTTCACCTCTTATGGCTGTACACCTTTGAAAATGGGAAAAAATCCCTTCTTTGAGGGGGAAAGGAAGGAAATGTACAGTCACGTTTAAATTTAGAGCCTCATGTTTAAAACCATCCCCTGAGAAGCTGTGGGGCTCTGTCCCTACCCCTCCTTATTGGATGTTTTATTTAGTGGTTGTTGATGTAAAATACATTTTACAAATTGCTACCAGAGGAACCAAAATACCACGTCCTCTTTCAAAGATGGGAGCTCAACCTACTGATGCAAGAGAGTCATGAGTGTTAATACCTACTGTCACTCCTGCTATTGAAGCTGACAGAAAATGGAGAATGTTTAGGATACACTCAGTCTTATCCTTGGAGATGTGTGTTTTTCTGTGCTGGGGTATGTGCATGAATTAAAGGTACTCTGAGTCTTATTTGTTTTATAGAACAGATGTGTGAAAGATACAGCTTTTTCCTGTTTTTTACACCATTCCTTCCTATCCCCACACCGTGTGATTCTGAGAAAGATTTGAGCAATTCAAGAAAATGTTTGAGCAATTAAGTAGTTCTAGAGCAGTTTACTATGAAAGGTTGATAGAACTTTTACTGATCTTAAGCACTGAGTTATTTGCCCATGTCAGTATTTAAAGGTTTACGAAAAATACTGAGAGGAAGAATTTTAGATGTCAGCAGATATTTAAGGCACGTTTCTCAACGAATTTAGATATCTCTAAGGCTTAAGCAGGAACTTGCAATTTTGTATTTAAGACTTTAGATTCCCTTTTTAAGTGCTGAAATCCCATTATTGCTTTTAGTAGAATATCTAGATAAGGGCTTCTGTAATGTCTAGTTCTTACATTTATGCATTAACTGTAAAAGCAGTAAAGCAGTAATGACTGCATCCCATTCTACTGGTTGGATGATTTGTCCTTGAATTGGAAACTATTGGTTTCTTGCTCTAGTAGAAAAAATAATTTGCTTCATTTTTATGGCTGTTTTGTTCTTTTCACCAAAGTGTGTTCCATTTGTGGAATCAGAATTCTTGATAATACAGAAATTTACATTCAGTGTGTAGGATTTAAAATCCAGGGAGGGATTTTTTTCATTTAACTTCTGCTGATTACTTTTGATCTGGTGCCACTCTTAGAAAACATTAACATTAATCAGGATTACATATTGGCAGCATTGAATTTGATAGGATTAGACTGGTAATCCTAAAACATAAACTGCCTGTTAGGAGATACAGTGTAATGTACAAATTCTCAGCTGAGGCTGACTAGATCAGGCTAACTGCAGCGGCGCAGAGCACAGCAATATAAATTAGCTCATAATGAGTTTCATGTTGCCCTGTCCTGTTTACTGTCAGTGCCTGAAGTAAATAATTGAAAATGTGCTTTCAGTTAAAGCTTCTCTGTGGTTTGCCTTGGTCCCACTGATAATATCTAGCACAGACTAACTTGAATTCCTTGAAAAATTCATTTTTAAATACTCTCCCCCAAAATGTTTTGAGTGTGAAATGCTGTTCAATTCTGGGCCATCTCTGGGAGTCTTGGGGCTCAACAGTGTCATTTCAGTAGCTGGCACATAAATAGCTATGGCAATTAGTTGTAGTTAAAACACTCTGACTTCCTCTTCTACTGTCTCCACACCCAAACTCTTTAAGTCATTATGATTATGAAACAGTTCCTTTAATTCTTTTCACTTGATATGTGATACTTTATATATGATATTTTTACTCCTATGGTGCCCTTTTTGGAGGGACAAAAAAATTATGAAAAATGGATTTCTTGAACTGAATTACTTACACCATTTGTCCTGTTTCTTACACCCCCCCCTTTTTTTTTTTTTTTTTTGGCCCCTGGTGGTTACTCTCAGTCTCAGTGACAAAACAAATGCTGCCTTGATAGCAAAGAGAAAGCATGTTCTCTGTTGCCTCCACTGAAAAATAATTACACAGCTAAATCAGTGGAGATGAAAACTACAGTGCAAAGAATTCTGAAAAATAAGTAGGGCATTAACTATTTGGAACATTAATTATATGGAAATGCCAGTTTTTGGCTCGCTAAGGTACAGGCTGTGATTGCAGTTTGATTTATAGCAGTGTAAATCAGGAGTAACTGTGATGCCAGAGTCAGTGGCATTGCGGGAGTGTAAAACAAATGGAACTCGCATATGCACTTTGGATTATTCCCAGTTTTACCATTAGTCAAACACGACCATGAGTCACACAAATAAAACCAGGATTCTCTGCAGCTGAGTCTTACAGCACTGTAGAAAGCAGCACTGGCTGCCACAGCTGCGGTTTCTGTGTCATGAGGCTGAGGGTGAGAGTTAAAGTGCACTCAAATTTTAGCTGTTAGCAAGGTAAGACCAAGAGTAGAGATGTAAAATTGAGGATACCAGAAACATATAATTTTGAAAGAAAACCACATTAGATGTAGAGGAATAAACACTAAGGTGTTAAAATATCTGTTTGAAAAGACAGCTGTTTAGAGCTTATGGGCTTTTAAGCTTGAAGGGCTTACAATGAGAGTCAAGCAGAGAAAATGGTGAGGGGACAATGATTTAAATACTATTCCCATGAGTGCTTGTACCAGGCTTAGTAACATCAGAAGAATAAAGGATAAAAGTAACAAATGCACACACATATCAATTACATAGAAAAATAATTACTCAAAACCTAGGGAATTTTCCTTTTGTTTTTCTTTATAATGATTGGGTTTCAGTCTGTAGCTTGTGGAGCTAAACCCCCCCTGCAACAGTGGTTTTTCTCACCCTGCGATTGTCAGAGTTTCTCATCTTGGCAGGCATTTCTGTGTTGTGCTGGTTAGTATGTGTACCATGATTCTCTGGTGGTGTACAAGAGGTTACTGCTTGAACCATAAGTGATTCTGAGCTGTCTCTGAATTCAGGTGTCCGTACCACCATCTCTAGCTTTGGAACTGAAAATAACTTGTTTTGGTCTTTGCCAATGAACTAAGTGTTTAGTCTCTGTAAGAAGTAAGTGGGATTTTGGCCTGTTTAAAGGAATGCAATAAAGAAATTCTGACAAGATGCATTTTCCACTTTTCCATCTTCATTTTAAGTGGATCGAGAGAAATTTAAAATGCAATGAGGAAAAAAAAAAATGTCTGGAGCTTCCTACATGACATGTACTGGAGTCAAACTGTTTTCAGGTTTATAGAAGATGCTGGGAAACCAGAAACTGAACTGTAGACATTGAGCATCATTAGGAACTGACTTATTCATGTGCAAACACTTAACTTAAATTCTTATGGATTGCAGCAGCAGTGTGGGTCAAGTTCTTCACCTGGCACTTTGATTGCAGGTTGACATAAGCTGGTGTGTGAAAGGTAGAAACATTGTAATAAACCACTTATCCAGAGACACAGCTCCCAGAGATGTCATTTACTTGAGAGGTCAAATAGGAAAAAACAGAAGGCAATTTTTCTTGTTCAGCTGTCCTGTTTGTGCCAGCTCTCCCTGTTTCACAGATTAGGAGTTCCAGTCAGCCGGATCCTGGTGTGTCTGGCCAGGAAAAGCTTCCACAGGAAGGGATTCACCTGCATCAGTGGAGGAAGCAGGACCACTGGGCAGCTGTACAGAGTCTCTGTACTTTGTACAAAGAATTTTGTTGCAGAGTTTCCCTGAAGCTCTCTCCTTTTTTTTGTGGGTGCTGGTGTTTTGTTTTTCATTCAGTAATGGGGACTTTTTTGGAGCATGTCTTGATTGGCTAGAGGGTTTCTATTAGGATGAGGGGGTGCTTGTGATTTAAAATACTGGTGCTAGTTGCTATTGGGGAGATATTAGGGTGATAATTTTGGATTAAGAATGTGAATTGGTTGTGATTTCTATGTCTGCAGGGCTTTAAACAGAAAATTGAATAACATCATACATTATTTTTAATTCCTGGTTTTGGCAAGAGTGACAATAGAAGGTAGAAGTGAGCAATGCTCCCCTTATGTACAGATGCTGAGCCTTTGAGGTCCAGTTGTAGTTTCTCCTTCTGAACTTTCCTTCACATCGTGTTTACATGAGAAAGCATTTTCAAGTCGTCGTATTTTTAAATCTTTTCACTTGCTACATTGTGGGATGCTGTGGGTCTTTGTTTCCATAATCTTGAAAATCCTGCACGCTTTGATCCTTCCATTTCCCTGCAGGATCATATGAAATGTCTGTTCAGCTCTTTATGAAGCTGCTGACACGAGAAGAAAGCACTGGGTCCCCCAGCTTCTTTACACAGGTTTTTGTTTGCTTGATTTTTAAAATTTGTTAAATGTATAATTTAGTTTTAAAACTTGAAGAGGATGGAATGATGAGCAGTCATCAGAGTAACAGGAGTCCTTTGGCTAAAAGGCAGCCAAGATCTCAGTTTTTGTTTCTTTTAAGGTAGCAGCTGTCTGAGTTTCTAGGAAAATGAGATCTGATCTCAGAGCAGCCAGTTTTATCATTGTTAGAATGACAGATGTGCCAGAATCTGTAGTCTATTAGATCTGAGATTTCGAAGGTGAAAGTCGATTTTTTTTCCTCTGACACAGACACAATATGTGCAAATCTTAAAACCTAAGGAAGAGAGATGACACTGAAACAAAAATGTTACCATCTTTAGATCTCAAAAAACCCTCAAAGTTCAACCTAAATCTATTTTTAGCCACGTGACTATTGCTTCCACATTGCTCATCTCCTAGAACCTCAGTTTTGGTTTTGCCATTGATGGGGGGATATTGATAATTATGATCAGATACTGATTTTGTTATTAGTCACTGACTCTGCCAGTCTTCCTGAATGCATACGCACACACAAATAATTAAAAGAAAGTTTTTCAGTGTTTTAATCCCTTCAGAAAAATGTGCTCTCATCTTAGTGCCTGATGTCAGAAAACTTGGCAAGTAATTTGAAGTATTGAAATTTATGACAAGTATATAAATTCAAACTAAATAATAAGAAAAAATTGCCATTAATCAAGTGTCAATCTCTATACATTGCTTTTCAGGATTTGTACCATAATATTATTATAATGAACATAAAGTAATGACAATACTTGTGCTGCTGTTTTATAGTACTAAATTAATATTTGTGGTTAGCTCATTATTTCACATCTCTAGTATAGCAGTATGTTTGTATACCTTCAGAAGAAACCTGCAGGGGACAAAATGACAAAAACTGAATAAACACTGATTGTGCTGACTAGTTTTAAATGCCTTCAACAGCTGTACATTCTGTGGTGCAATAATGTTTCATTTGATGCAAAAGTTGTGTGTTAATTCCAGGCTGTGATAGTCTATTGGACCCTGAAAGTGCATTGCTCTCCAGTACAATACTGTATAGATTTCTGCCAGAAACTCCTCTTTGTTTTAGAACATGGCTATTGCTCAGTCTTGAGTAGCAAATGCTACTCGAGGTGTGCCAAGCTGTTTGGTTCTCTTTGCTGTTTCCCTGATGAGTACTTGTAGAGAGCTGTGCTCTGCCAGGGGCGGTTATGTGGTCACGCTGGTACAATGACAAATCTCTACTTTTGCTGCTGAAGCAGCAGGAAATGGACTTGTGAGTGGATATCAAGGTCTGGCTTTGCACGGGCCTTCAGCTTGCTGCTGTTGTGTGCTGCTGGTTCAGCCCCTGTCTCACGTGTGTGAAGTGCATCTTAGCTAATCCCATTCCTGCTCCTGCCACTCTGGAGTGCGTCCGCATTGGCAGCAAGACCAAAACTGCTTTGAAACTCTAGCACTTAGCCTGCAAACCCTTCTCTGCTGCTCTGGGCATGGTGCAGTTGCCTGTCAGAAGCATCCAGTGTCGTTTGAGAAGTGCTAGGCTGCCACAGCTCGTACTGGGAAAGGGCACAGTCTTGTCCTGTCCGTGAGCTGCACACAGACGCCTTTGAGCCCCAAGGCAGCGCTCGGTGCTCGTGCTGCAGCAGCTGAACCCTGACCCCTGCAGCACCAGAATTTACCTGACAAAACGGGCACCTGCTTAAGATACCTTTCCACTCGTGTCTAAACGACTGAAAACAGCTCTGCATTGCCCAGCTGAGTATCTGAACAGCCTGGAAAATGCATGGCAGAGCAGAGTGTATTGGCATGACAGGAGCTTTGCCATGAGAATAATGTATATACACATACACCTGCTGGATCTGAGCCAATAACCAGTGACTCTCACCTGTGCAAGATGGTATGAAATTCTTTAGATAACTCTTTTGCTGTACAGTACAGAAACACACTTTTTGTCTGCTTGGTTGTGCCCTGATACCGTCTGGCAGCAGTGAGGTGCATAAATGCCAGCTCCAGAGGAGTTTCCACCATTCATTAATGCCTTATTTCCTACCACAGAGCAGCAAAACTGTTGATGGCTTTCCAATACTGTTTTTGGAGGGGGAGCTTCTTTTTGAGATTTAAGAGGTTTTCTCTTCTTTTGTTTTTGTTTGGTTTTTAATTTAGTATGATGACATTGTTAAATATTTTAAGAATGTTATATCAAATTTGTGTTCGTTAACTTCAGTGCTTAAGGGGTTTTTTGGTTTGGTTTGTTTTTTTGTAGAGCAAAATTGTAGTTTAGTTTCTGTTTCCTGGTAGGTTTTGTATTAATTTAACCTAAGAACATTTTACTTAAACAAAACCAATCAATTTTGTACACAACATACCCAATCTAAGGTTATCTTGTCCTTGGTAACAATGGTATAGATCTTAGAGTGGCTCATTTCTGTAGGGCATTCCAGTGTCATGTAATTTAAGATTCTTTTGATTAACCTGTTGATTTGGGAGGACAAAAGGTAAACTGTTATTCATTTTCTTGTCTTTTTTTTTTGCTGTGAGTTTGCTTCTCATAAGTAAAAGTGGAAAAAGAAATTTTCAACATAATTTTTTTGCCACAGTTATTAATAGTTGAATGGAGTTTTTTACTTACCAGCTAAAAAAAATAAGTAATAACAAGTTAGTGAATCCTTAAAAAGCCAGCTAATGAATTCAGTAGAAATGTTTTTCATAAATACTGAGAATACACAAGCATTATGCTATATCATATATTTTTAATTATCTGTTGCCAGAAATGAAAGATTTTCCTCAGAAAGAGCACAGTGTTACAGACTTAAGGGGTTTTCAACACGCTGCTGAAAAGCCTCTAAGGAAAAGAACTGTTGTATTCCTTTAATTTCCATGGAGAGTACCTCAGTAGGTGGCGTTACTGAAAACCAGGGAAGCGCTTCAGAGACTGGAGGAAACTGTTTAAAGTTCTGGCTCAGGATGCCACAGGACTTACTGTATTAAAATTCATTTTGTAGGGTCCAGACTCTGAGAAAATCTGTTTGACCTATAATGATAGCTCTGTGTTTTAAACACCATCTTCACAGTTTCTGGATATTGTAACTCTGCTGTAGAGCAGACAAATTGCGTTAATTTAACAACTGCATGGAACTTTGAGAAAGACAATACAATGTTTCATTGTAATTGCCTAATCTGAAGATTGTTTGCAGGCGGTTTTCCCCATACAAAAATTATAATTCAGACTACACTTGCAGTACATCCCAACCAAAACACAGTTACAGTAGAATATATATCCATAATGATTAGGTAGAAGCAGAATTAATATTTCTCAAAGGTTACACTCAGGAAATTTTTCCTGATTGTCAACATACAACAGTGTAATTCAACTACCCATAACCATAACAAACCATGGCACAAATGAATATAGAAAACAAAGTAATTAAACAGCAACAAAGTAAAAAGGATTGTTTGGGGAAGGGGGGTTTGTTTTTTGTTTTAGGTAGGACAAACATAAAACAATTTTTTTAAGGAAGATGTGAGCAGATGTAGGAATGGGCAGCAGTCATTTGTCAACACAAGACAACCATAATGGTAGCATCAAGAAGAAAATTATGCTAATAAAAAAGTCATGCCTCATGGTACCATTATTAGTTGCCTGTGATACATGAATGATAATGAGAATTACATCACTTCTTGAATTTCAAAATTGCTCTGCAACCTGTTTGTTTGTTACATTCTGCTTCACGGTTGGCTGATTTTCAGCATTTTCCCAAGATTTTAGATTGTATATATCCTTTGCCTTAATTATACATGCAGATATTGTTTCACATTTCCATAAAACCTATGAACCTTTTTCCTGAGATTTATCCCCATTTGTTCAGCCACAGGGACTAGGAATCCCACAGTTACTATGCTTTGGTTTTCATCCTCTGTGAGCCCAGAATTGGCATTTTCTTTCATTTGGGTCACAGCAGAAGTGGTGATAAGAGATACGTTTTACAACTAACATTGTAATTCCAAAGCCACACAAAAATTATTTTATTTAATCTGATCCAAATCTGTAAATTCCCCACAGAAGTTTCTCTGGATTGTATCACAGGGTCCAAAATGTTTTTGAAGATGAGCTGAACAAAAAACATTTTTTAAAACTGACAGATCCCAAATAATGATCTGTTTACTTTAATACTGGTAGTAATAAACCCTCAAATTTGTTCTATAGCCAAAAAACTCAATTTAGGATACTTGACTAAAACTTTTCTAGATTTATTTAAAAAATATTTTTCTCATTTTAGTTAATCTGTTCCTTAACAGTTACCACATGTACATAACTGGCATAATTCCAGTGAGGCAATTTTAACAATTCACTGTAAATTTAGAGTAGCTGAAGTTCATTTCTAGCCTATCATATGGCATTCCTGGTAATTCCAGAATGAGAGATTTGAGGTGATTTACTCTTTTTTTCTCAGAAACTGGTATTAGGGGATTTAAGGGGAGTTTAGATTACTTGGTTGGGTTTTGTTTGTTTCTTTGTTTAGAGTTTCCTTTGTTTCCTTCCCAAGCTGGTTTTCTTACCTCGTGGGTGCAGTGCCCATTCTTCTTTCCCCACCCAACGTGAATCTGACTTGCAGTTATTCCATTGCCATGGTTCCACACGCCTGGTTTGCTTTCTTAGTGCTGTCCATTTTCTGGATTACTGGGGCTGTATCTTGGAGATCCTTAATTTTCGTCTTCTGTTGCTTCAGTATTTGGCCAGCTGTCTTTTTCCTTTTGATCATTTAGAATTAATTGACAGTCGATTTTAGTGAGGCAAAACCAGTTCAGCTACTAAAAATATAAATTATAATGGAGGACCTTTCAAGAACATTCACTGGTTTTGCTCAGCTTCTAGAGAATCTCAAAATGGAAAGTGCAGAAAACCCTGCATATGTGGCAAGAAAGAAAGGGGTTCTGGAAAATTAAACTACTTGGATAAGCTATACTGCTCCTTCTAAAATTTGTAAAATAAAAATACTGAAAAAGTTTTGACCAATCATCTTTTAGTAAATTTTTGCACTGTACAAGAAAGATTAAAGCTAGGTTTTGGCACTTCTTTTCCTTTTCTGTCATTTATGAATTAAATAATTTGTAGTTTGAGAAAGCTCTCTCAGTGAGGGCAATCTGTTCTCAAATCCTGACAAAATTAAAAACCTTTCACACTGAATCTAAGCAAATGGTGTGTTCAGTTAAATAGCTCATCTTAAACGTGGTTAACATGTGCAAACCCTGCCTCAAACCAGGTCAAGTATTTACTAAACTAAAAGCATTAAAACGGTCTTCGTATGGCTGAGAAACGATAGTAAAAAATAAAGAAGTGACAAGGGAGATTCTTCCCCTGTGTGGATTGGCACAGGTCCAGTACAAATTGACTGTAGGTGTCTCATTACTCAAATTTGTGGAAAGCCCTGGACTTGAAACACAGTGATTTGGTGATAGGCAGGAAAATACATCCATGCTAGATGGATATACTCGGTTCCAATGGAAAAAAAAGTCTTAATTTTGAAAACACTTTTCCTTATGTTTATCAAATTATGACATGTTCTTGCTAGGACACGCTGCAGATCATAAGGTAACGCCTTTATTTTCTTTTCTGATGCAGAGATTCAGAGAGAAACTTCTGAGTAATTAGAGTAACTTTGGAACTTTAGATCAAGTGAACACTTGGTTATGAAGAGGCTGTTCAGAGCCAACTGTGAATTTAGTATTCAGTGTGTGCTCCTCAGCAACTATTTTGAGTTTTCACCAGGAGTGCATTCCTGTGCTGCAGCTGTCTGCATGGGTGAAATTAGCCAGTGTATTCCTAATCCACAGCCTGACTTGTCATGTGCTGTCTTGCTATGCAGAAGTCCTGATTTTTATTTTTTCTTTAAAGAACTTTCATCAGTTTAAAAGAGAAGTCTAACTACTGGACTTTACTGTGATGGAGTTTTCCCTGCTTCCTGGCTTCTTGTTTTGAGAGAGAGATGAAAGAGTCCTTAGTTCGTTGCAAAAAGGTGTTTATTGCAAGGCAGCGCAAACAGCCTCACAAGGGTGAAAAGTAACAGTTCGTAAAAGCATAAGGCAGGAGCAGCAGGAACAGCAACCTAAACATCTAAAGGCAGCATTCTTTATGAGCGTTCTTCTTCTTCATTCTTCTGAGCATCCTTTGGTATTGTTTGCTGCATCCTAAATTTCTCTAAGCATTCTAAGGCGTTATATTTGCTTATTGTCCAGTCAGCTACAAACATGGTTCTATAATGATACTTTTTGCACCTATTCCTGCTTAAAATGAATATGTGTATTTTTTACATAAAACTTATGCATGTGATTATCGTGTTCTATCCTTCTGATTATCGTGTTCCATCCTTCTATCTAACTACGTTATGCTATGTCTGTGTTTTGTCTAAGGGGTAGTCAAATTATGGATAACTATATCATTAAACTTTGAACTGGAGAAAAGGACACTTGGTCACTGACTTATGCAGCTACTATATGTTTTAAGGCATTTTCTACTTGCTAATAACTCAAAGCCAAGGCTTTGCATTTTTCTATGTCTCCGACGCTTTACTGCTAAATATTTTGCAATAAACAATGTTCTTTACCAACCTGATTAATTAATTTTTGTTGTTCACCTCTGTACAGTTAAGGTGGTTCTGTAAGACACAAATAAAAAAGATTCCTTCTAAGTCACCCTGATGTTAATTGTAGGCAAAATCTGTATCCAGAGAAACACTGGTATTGAAGGAGCTCACTTGTCTTTACAGGGCATATGAAGAGCACATACAAACTGTTCAGTTTAATTTAAGTTACGAGCAGCAAATTTGTCATTACAGCTTTACAAATACGCAATATCCTGTTAATTATGTTTTACAGCTCTCTTAGGTATTTCATAATCCTTGCTGTAGCACAATATATTTTTCTTTATACAATATATTGCTTAGTAATGCACAAATCACTCTTAATGTGCAGCTGCTTGCTATTTTAGTGGGTGTGTGTCTCTGCTTAGAGGATGGCAGCAGGGACGTGCCTGCCCCTCTCTCTCTGTGATGTAAAGGTGTTCCTTTCTGATCCCAAATTGCCAGGTAGCAGTACTGTCACAAGTAATTGTTCTGCTCATGGGCCAAGTTTCCTTTTTTGTTTAAAAACAAAACCATGGGAACTTTCCTACTTGGGAGAAGTCTTATCTAAAGAGTGGGATGAGGAAGGGAAAGGTCATCCTTGAGCATTTGAAAGAGTCGTGGAATAGGTTGATATAGGCACAGACACTATAGCCCCCTGGTTGACTTTGACGTGCTTTTTCGATTCCAAAAGCAGGAGGATCACCCAAGAGATATTTTGCAGCTCCTCCTGCCTCGGAAAGCCTGACGTGTTTGTTCTGCCCTGGCTCTGTCAGAGGGATGATCCAGTCTGAGGTGCACAGGTCACAGGCCTCAGCATGGCTCCAGATCTTTGCGGCAGTTCAGGATCTCCTTTGGAGTACTCGCCCAGTGCCAGCAGAAGGAAAGGGAGGCGTGGATTGCCCATGGAAAGGATCAGCTTAGCTTTGGAATATATAAATACCATCTTTCTTGTGACTTTTCTTATAGCAACAGCAGGAGATTGAACTGTTGAAAATTGCTTTTGATGAGTTCTGGAGAAGGATAAAAAGTAAAAGGAATAGCACATTCACTTTGTTGCATCCCCCTCCATTACATTCTCTCTTATCCAATATTTTTAGACTTTTCAAAAAATGTTCAAAGTAAACCTGAGGTCTTTTACATTACCCTTTGGGGAAAAGCTATTTGTTTTTAACAGGATTCAATATTTCTTGTAATTTATTATTAATTTCTTTCAGTGAGCATAACTTTTCAAAGTAGCTATAGAGAAATCATTTCAGAAGATGTTGAAACTACTAAGATCACATCAGAGGAGGTGAGCAAATGGCTGTTAGCCTTTTCTCCGCTTATCCAGGGAGTGGCTGTGACTGTACTTCATAGATGAACCAAAATATAATTGTTTTCTGTTAAAAAAGATTTTATTTTTTTCACAGCATTGTGATGTAGGCTAATTTTTTAATAAAAAGATAATTTTGAATGCTGCTCAGCTCTGTTTTTCTAAGCTCCAAGCTATAAACCTTTGACATGTGTTCTCTATTGCCATAGGTCTCAATAAATAACATGCTTTAGGTACATGGGAGAGTTTCTGAGGTGTTTGACTAGAAGGACTTTGGGTTTGCTCCAAAGCTGACAGAAATCTGGTGGGCAGGTTTTTTAAATTTATGTTTATTCTTTTTATTTATCAGTAGAAAGCTGAAAAGTGCAGGGCTTCTCAAAAGCCTAGATTTTCTTTCCATCCTGCCATGGAAATACACTCTTGCTTTACCCGGAATGACTGAACTCATGTTCAGTATTTGGCATATTTTATCTTCAGGATTGTGTCTGAGTTCACAACAGGAGTTGAACAACAAATGTGTTTTGTATAATGTTTTAGCATGGCAGTATTCAATAATAATGCTTAATTTTCAGCTTCAATAGAAACTTCTAAAATATTCCTAAAATACAATTATTCTATTTTAATGCAGTGGTAAATCACAATAAATACTCTGGACACAGGAAAAATATGAATTTTATTACTACTCCACTGGTTTTGAAGTAGAGTTTGCTTTTACAATGAAGTCTTGCTGCCTAAAATACTGATTTTTTAAAAGTGTATATATTAGAATGCTAATTTCTTAATTTAACATGTTTATATATTAGAACTGTGTACTACAAGAGCTCTCATTTTTTAAATAACAGCCTCTGCTTTGCTACCGCTATGTGAGTTATAGTTCACAGTAAATAATGTCAGACCTGGTGGGAATTGTGTGCTCTGTTGAGGTGTTGTTAGTCTGTCTCTCAGCAAGTGAGGGATGGGTTTCAGGCTACTTTCTAGGCCATATCCCACCACACTGGTTGATTGATCTTCAGTAGCAAGTTTCTCATGGATTTTCTGAAATTCTGCATCAATTCAGTAGAGGGATTTTAACAGTTCCATCCAGATCTGAGGTAATAATTAGTATATGCAGCTATTTTCAAGGTGCAAGAAGGAATTTCCTTATGAGAACATGAGGAACACCATATTGAGATGTGATGTATTAGTTAAGGTCTTGAGATTACAGGATTAAGGAGCAAAGTTAAATCTAATGAAACAATTTTGATGTTTTAAGATTAAAGGCCTCTAAAAAATGAAAGCATGATTCAGTTGATGGTATTTAAGAGGCTGCCCTGTAAGGCTTTGAGCAATAAGGCTGAGGAGGAGATATGTATTGGGTCTCTTTCTTGAAACTGGAAGAGACTAAGCTTTGTAAAGGCTAAAATTTCATTTCCACTTAAAGAGTAGTTTAAAAATGTGACAGATGCAACATAATTACAATGAGTTTGTGAATTGCTGAACTTCCTGCTTGAGCTAGGCAGTGGTAATTCTCTCTGTGTGATATATAGCAACTCAAAGAAATGCCATTCCAGTTGGGTTGCTTCCTAAGAGCATGAGTTTGGGATATTTTTGAATTTACAGGCTATTCTTGCAAATTCTCACACCTTGTATTTCTGTTGGTTTCAGTGAGATTTGGAACAGGACATTGGGGGGGGGGCGGGACCACTTTTATTATTTTTTGTTCTGTGCTGGAGCAAGTCTGAAACACTAATGACCACGGGTTTTCTTGTTCCATATGCAGTCTGTTTCCTCAAAAGACAACAGAAATCTGATCACTTCTAAAAAAAGATATTTTAGCCTACAAACTTTTTCTAAAATATGAATTATTACAGTGGCTGATTTCTACAGTGAGAACAGTCTGGTATAATAGAGTACAATTTATAGCACAAATAGATGATTTTGTGCCCTAAAATATTCTCTTGTCCATGTTTTTGATGCTTTTATGGCAAGTCGGTTCTGCAAGTTTTAAAGAAGTCTTAGTTCTAACTATATTTTTAATGTATTGCTCATCTGGTGATGAACCTGATCCAGGCATGCACACTCCATCTGTGACTATTTGGTAGAATTCTTTGTTATTCTACTGTACCCTTCAGGGGTCTTGTTACTATGTGAGCGTTACAATATCTGAAGTTTGCAAAGCAGATTATCACGTGAAAGATCAAGTTATGGAAAACTTAGTACATCTAAAGCAAAAATCCTTCGTAGTTTTAGTGGCTAAAATGAGATAATATTGTAATATCATTTCATGTAGACTGAGGGTGTTGGGGTTTTTTTTGTTTTGAAGAGTTTCTAAGTATTTGTTACAGATGAGATTTCCAGGTTCAAGTATCTGTATTCCACTTTTGGTAATCTAGACAGCTAAACATCTACCCTCGAAATGCATCTGCCATAGTCTCAGTCATGTGGTACGCTACAAAAGTCTTTGTAATTCAAAATAAAAAGTTTCTATAGTGTAACTTACTATTTGTTGGGAAATGCATATGTAAGCAGATCTTTGCAATTCTTCATGAAGCTTTCAGACAGATATCCCTCATGAGCTGTGAATTTCAGTAGAGTGTGTGACGATGTTGTTTACTCAGGTTACATATCAGCATTCTTTACACCACTGCTTCTTTAGGCATCTGGGACTTTGTATAATTGGTTCTGTAAATTTATGTCGCTTGTCAGTAAACGTATTTCACTTGCCATGTGGAAATGGTTCTCTTTAATGTATTATTGCCAGACCTCACTGTGGGCTAAGCAGTTGTGCAATACCAGTGTCCTGTGGTTCACCCAGGTTTACCTTTGCCATTGTAAGCATGGCAAGTCAGCTTCAAATTCAGAGTGCCAGGAGGGAAGTCCAAACTTATTTTTTCAGAGGAAGGTTCTGAAAAGTCGTGTGCATCCCTCAGTGGTTTCAGCTTGCACTAAGGTTTGAACATACCCAACTTTATCCTTTCACATGTAATAAGAAAGTATTATAATGGTTAAGAATGATTCCTCATCTTTTATAAAGGTTGCTGCTATCAAGTTACTTGTCACCTGTCTTGTGACCACTTGTAGTTACCAGCTCTGAATTACTTTTATTTTGAAGGAATAAGTTTGGGTGTTTTCCTTAAAAGCAGTTTGAACTACTCAGTTTTTGACCTCTGGAAAGAAATTCACAGCTGAAAGGCTGTTTATTAAGGACTGCACATCCCACATAGTAACCCACGAGGAAAAAAAGTTTACAAGTTTCTCTAGACTCAGAAAATATCAGTTTTAACTTTGAGCATTGTATTTTGAATAAAACTAAATATGGCACCAGCTGGCATGATTATCATGAGGTAATTGGACCCAAGGGATGAGAAGCATTTGGCTACAAGCTGTACCTTTAAAAACCTAGAATGTGAATTATAATAATTAGTTCACAATAAAAGTCTGCAGAGCTGCACCTTATTTCCCAAGTAGCTTGAAGTTAGCAGAATGCTTTTGGATACTTGCACCAATTTAATTTCCTTCATATCCTAAGGTTACTTTTATTAACATCAGTTTGATGAAGGTGTGAAATGAACAAATGCAAATATAACTGGATTTGGTTCTACAGATTCAATGCTGGTTTGTAAAGAAAATGCTTGTGCCCATTATTGTTTAAATATTTCTAATTTTTTTTTTTCAAAACCAGTTCTGCAGATGCCTTCTGAAAACATTCAGTTTTTATTATCTGGAAATCATGTTTCACTGAGAATTTTAAGCAAGCCAAAGAATTTTGATACATTATGGTCAGAAGATGAAAAGGATAGGAGGAATCCATGAGATAGTTTTAAACATTTCAGCTTTTTGCTGAACTTTACATATCTTGGATATTTTACTGTGGTTTATATTCCTCTGCTTGTCATACCTCAAGTGCTGACAGTGACTCTTTCTGTGCTAGAAATTCCTCACATCACTCAGGCTGGCAAGTGTGTGGTAGCCTGACAAGGGAAAGGAAGAAACCTCCAGGGTCATAAAAAATGAGAAGGGTGGTTCGTGGCTTATGTGGTGAAGCAGGCAGTTCTAGCACTGCTTACATGATCTAGTAGAAGACAATAGCACATTAAAACTGCATATGTTCTCTTCCGTGTATCAGAACTTCCATAGTAGGGAGGTAAGGAGCGAGCATCTTTAACCTGTGTTCAGCTCATAATTGGTGAGGACTCTGTGTATGTTCTCCGCATCTTTGGGGCCTAACATTTTCATTTACTTTCCGTTAACAAGCAAACTTTTAACTCTTTGATTACCCTGAGTCACAGTGAAGAGTCTGCTCTCTCATGGATTGTAGGAATTGGTAAACTGCACCTTAGAACTGACTTGCCTTGTACTCCGTGTGTCCCAGGCTTAGTTTATGTGCAAGTCCCAAGCTTCTTTAATCTGCAAGTGCTTTGGGATTTTTTTCTGTGATTATCAATTGAAGTATTTCACTTGTAAAGCCGTTGGAAAAATTAGATGCCTGGATTCATACTGCCCTTAGGTTTAAGGCTTTAAGTGAAGCAAATGATGGTGCAACTGGTGGGAAGAGGAGAATGGCAGAGGGAAGAAGCGGGGAAAAAAACCTCCAAATATTTGATCATTGTGTTTTCTCTTTCTTTTGGTAGTTAAGAAGAGCTTCATCCAGTTATCTCCTTCACAGGGTGCTGTTCAGCTCAGTACGTGATGGCACAGCTCTGCAGTAGTAGCTGTGAGGGAACGCACTTCTCTACCTTCATCTTTCCTCAGAAATTAAATACTTCTCTGGCTGCACTGCTTTATGACTAAAGAAGTAACTGATCCTTAATTTTTAAACAGATCTGAAAAGTAAAACATTTTTTTTTCTGCCCATGTAAAAAGCCTGTGAATATGCAGGAATTTGAGATATGTTTTCTTTGCTACTTTCTGAAAATATGGCTTGAATTTGACTTATTCCAAAACTTACCTGTGTGTAAGAGTACAACTGAGTAGTGTTTGCCAGTGCAGCACTGACCAAAGTTTGCACAGTCATTAATTATTCCCACCACAGAAATGTAATGCTATTAGAACAAAAGCAGACTATCTTTGTAACTCCAGGAAATCAAACATCAGCCACCCAAAACTAATGGCCTGTCATTACGTTTCTGTTTATCAGAGAACAAAATTTTGTTCTTGCTGACTTGAAAAAGATCTCTGGAGTAAATGCTTCTATAATATACACAAATCATGTTCTCCATCAAGTAACCTAATGATGTTTTAGGGGTGGCATCATTAGCTTTCCACACAATATTTTGCCTGACAGGGGATGAAAACTCTGTTCTAATTATCCAGGAACTCAATAACACGGACAAATAAATAATATTGAATTAGATTTTTTTTTTTATTATCTTTTCAGGAAAACAAACCAAGCAAAATAACAAACAACAGTTTTCTGGTATCTGATCTTTACTAAAATCCCAGTCTCAAGGGTTATGCTCTTGTTTTCAGTGGAACTAGATTTTTTAAAATTTCTTTTTTTGCTTGCCATTCTTATTGCTTGTTCTTATAGATAGGGTGGATAAAATACTTGGGGTATTGTCACTGTGGGTAGATTACTGATTTGTTTTCATGCTTCTTTAAAAACTGTTCAACTGTTGATGTTGATCAAAATCTAATTGATTTTGTGTTTACTGCATCTGCAATATTGTTTCCCCAAAAACACTTCTTGTCTCTTGTCTAGGTGGGTATGCAGTGTCTTTCCTTCAAGAAATCTAACAAGACACATTGTTTCCATATTTTACTTTATTAAATCAGAGCACAAAATCTTGAATGCTTGCAAAACAACTAGAAGTGCTAATCTGTATGAAATGTATTAATCACATTTATAGTAACCAACTGATATACAAGTCCTGCTGTGAAAGAAGATAAACTGAATTTTGGATGCCATAGAATATGGTACTGCAATTTGTGCCACAG
Source organism: Picathartes gymnocephalus (assembly GCA_013390045.1). Taxonomy (NCBI): domain Eukaryota; kingdom Metazoa; phylum Chordata; class Aves; order Passeriformes; family Picathartidae; genus Picathartes; species Picathartes gymnocephalus. The sequence continues at coordinate 22,318 of WEKY01059695.1, read as the reverse complement.
AATTATAGCTGCCAGTCTTGCCATTTCTGCTTTAGCAAGGGGGGACAATTAAATGTCCCTTGATCACTTTAAGTTGCCCCATTGCACTTACTCCTACAAGGAGAGAGTATCTCCTTGTAGGAAGGATGACTGACTTCTGTATCCTTTAAGACTGATATCCATAGAATCTACCTGCAACTGGAATCCAGTGTCCTCTGAAAACAATGACCAAAATACCCATCTTAAGAAAGAAAAAATATGAACAAGTGCATGTCCCTGTTTTTCTGACACCAGTCTGTATGGGCAGACTGAGCCCCTCATGTGGAGAAGGTGGGGTTCAGGAAAGATGGAAACTTTGGAATACTGATAAGAATTTCATGTCTGAATTGTTCATCTCTAAAGTAAATGAATTAGTTTGTGACCTCTAGTCTTCCAGGTTGACCCTAACTTTTCCATTGCTGAAGCATATTTCTGCTTAACCATAGCACCATTGTGAACTTTTGACTCATCCTTTTAATGCCTTAAATGCTTTCCTTTTAGGGTTTGCACAAACCAAGCATTCTTATTTTCTAAAGTAGATTTTGGATTAAAGTCCTGCTAAAAGCATATGAGGCACTTGCATTGTCGTGCTAAATCTTTGTGTCCTATCCATAAACAGCTGAGTTCAGGCAGCAGAGTCAATAATCACAATATTGTGAATCATTTTCTACAGTGGGGCCTGTCTGGGATGATTGGAGGATGTTGGTAACTTGTGCACACACGTTGCTGTGTTTCTGTATGTACCTCAACACCAACCAGTTTTACAGAATTTTACAGAACCAGAACCACTCAAACTCTCTATCGGCCCCTAATGACAGCCATTTATGCTTTATTACGCTCTGTTCTGCCAGCTCTCAATCTTCTGTTATAAAATTAATGAAATTGCTGGCATTTAAATGTCTTCTTATCCATACTCTAGATAATTACCTGTATATACTTTAATGATTTGCCCACATACTTCATGCGATTAAAGACAAGCAATTTGTCTTTCTTCTGAAACATTTTGAGGAAGCATACATCTTAGGCCTATTTGTGTCAAAATATTATCGTCCCCTCTAATTTGGAAAGATTCCCAATATCTTTAAAGTATCTGGGACTAATTGAGCTATTTAAAAAACCCAAATGGCTTAAATTTATCTAAGTTTTCTTTTGAATGCTAATTTTTTATGAAGCTGCTCAATGTTGATATAGATGAGCAGTAGTTTTCAAGCCTAGATGGCAAGTTTTTGATGCTTGTTGAGAGAAAGCAATTTGATGGGTTTTTAGATAACTTCACCTAGGTTCTAGTATTAAATAGAAGGTGTTCAGATATTTTGGGGACTGTAACTCAGCTATGAGTGCCTGTTCTGCCAGAAGGCAGAATTTCATACATTTCTTGTGTGGTCTCTGAGCCTTCTGGACTGACAGACTCCCTTGTTATCATTTTGTAATCCTCACTATTGAGTATGCAGGTTTTATTCACTGCATAGCTTATCCTGTTTGTGCTTTTTGTCTTGGTTGTTTCTTGCCCTCCTCTCCTGCCATGCAAGAGTGGCCATGCTGAAGCAATTCCACGTGGTTAAACTATGCCCAAAGTTAGGATAAAGTTTAACTCCCTGTGGTGCTGTTTGTCCTTAATGCATGATAGAGTAGGGGCTGTTCTACTGTAGTACGTGGTAATAGCATTTCTGTAATAACATGATTTGTTTTTCATTTCTTCTAGAGAGATGGAAGACACAGTATCTAAGAGCCATTAAATCAGAGATTCATTTATTTCATAGCATTTCTACTTTTAATGGACCATTGTGGCTAGGCAGGAAGCAGAGTAGATAACTGTTTTTTGCTTTGATTACAGAATTATTTTTCTACAACTTAAGGCTAATGGTTGATAATCACAATTGTTAACATATATTTTTTTTTCTGGTGAATGCTGTGCAATGCATTTTGTTCTACTACAGCCAATAGAAGCTAGGAGTTCTTATTTTACAATTTCTGTTGCATTTTCAAGTCTTATAAATCAAACTATTGCACATGGTTATACATATATATTTATTTTGAGTTTAAATCTCTTTAAAACTACGTCAATTCTATTAAAATTCAGAACAGGAGTAGTGGTAACCAGGTTGTGATATTTAGTAGGGCGAGCTGTCTGTTCTCCATCATAAATCAGTAGCTAACACCTATTCATTTCACACAGTCCATCAAAGAGCCCCTGCATGATTGTAATATTTTTCCCTATGAATTTTAAGCAGTGAACTGAACAATTTGCATTCAAAATACCTTCACCAGTCCCAGCTTCCTTATACGAAACAGGTTTTAGTGTCATCCTGTGTTTTGTTACCTGTGTTTGAGTGACAGCTGATAACCTTCTGAAGCTGGTCAGTTTTCTCCATCCTTCAGGTGGAAAAGGAAATGTTGAAGGGATTTACTTATTTTCAGATATTGGCAGATATCACAGCAAAATCCCCCCCTTTCCATTCACATTTGGTTGGCTCACGTAGTGAATTCTGCTAATACTTCTGAAGTACTTTGGAGTTATAAAATGTTCCCCAAGTGTGTTTGATCAGGTGTCAGACAACAGCTGTTTTATACTGAGGAGCTGCTTTGTATCTTGCTATGTCAAGGACAAGGTGCCCCAGGACAGGCTGGAAGGATGGGCCAAGGTCAGCTTTATCAAGTTCAACAAGGCCAGGTGCCGGGTCCTGCACCTGAGTCACAACAACCCCACGGGTTGGTCTCTTCTCCCAGATTTCTACACCAAAAGGCTTGTCAAGCATTGGAGCTGGCTGCCCAGGGAAGTGCTGGAGTCACCGTCGTGGAGGAATGTGAAAGAGGTGCAGCTGTGGCACTGAGGGACGTGGTTTGGTTTGGTGGTGAACACGGCAGTGCTGGGATAATAATTGGCCTCAATGATCCTAAAGTTCTTTTGTGACCTAAATGTTCCTGTGTTTCTGTGATATTCTGAATGAGCATCACACTGTAGACAACAACACAGCTTTCACTCAGTGAACAGCAAAGTCAACATTACAGGATTGCACATCAAAATCTTTCCATTAATTTGGGAACCAGCAGACCCATATAATGCTGTGCAGCTGGAGTTGCAACATTTCCTAGCCTGGAGATGTAATGAGCCATTAACATACCACACTGACTGGAAATTTTCTTTATACTTCAAAAGAAAAATGGAGATGAAAAAGCACAGAGATGAAACACAAATTTTCCCCATTCCTCAGTTGTTGAAAATACAAAAGGTCACAATTTAAAGCTAAACTTCGGTTGATTCCTGGTGAAGAAAGGCTGTTTCATCTCTTCTGTCTTAGAGAAGCTTAGATATTTAGGAAAAAATTCTGGTACCATCTGCAGTGCCAAGTGGGTGAGTGGCAAGCTGTTAAGAAGAGATGTGGATTTCTGTTTTGATGTATGTACATTACTGTTGAAGTTCAGAGAGCCGTGTCAAAAGCATTTTTATATAAACATAAAGGATTTTTTAAAACATTAAATCCTCACTTATTTCAAAACCAAATTTCCTAGCCATTTGTATAATAAGGTTTATTTCTGGGTTTCAATCTAAACCTTTAAACAGGGGGTTACTCAGTTTCCTGTTACTTTACAGGTTTTAGAAGTGTTTGCTGTCCTAAATGAGCACCTTGTGTCAGAAATTTCCATAGACACATCACTCTGAGGTAACTTTTTCTTCTATGAAAGCAGATATCAGTTAGGTATAACTGGAAGACTGCATCAAAGTTCAAAGGCAGAAATCCTTACTTTTCCAGATTAAATCCATCTGGCATTTCAGGCTTTGTTCTGGTTCTGTTCGTATCATTGCAGTTTTTGGAGACGCCGAGACAAGAAAATTTAAGTGCATGTTCTAAATACATCTGGTGATTTATTGAGACTTAAATATTTAATTTCGTCTTTAGGTTGCTTAATTGTTGTATATGGCTCTGACTTGGGTATTTCATGGATAGGCAGATGAGGATTTCTGAAACAACATGTGATAAGAACCCACCCTTGGAAATAGAGGATATCTGCAATGAAATGGAATTTTTGAATGGTCTCATTATCCTAAGGATTTTTCCTTACACAGGCCTGTGGGAATATGCACTGCAGCAAATGTAAATGAAGACACTTATTTTTCATAACCCTATGGCTGCATAATAAATGCAAGATGTTGCTGTCCCCTTAGAACAGAAAATCTGGTTTACCTCTCCATAGTTTGCAGGAAACCATTTCACATTTTGGAAGTGAGATGTTAAGAGGAGTTTTTCTACATCACCTGAGCCTTTGGCTACTGCTTCTCTGAGGTTGTGACATCCACAGTGTGCAAGTAACCGTAACTCTGTCCTTTTAGGTCAGTCCTTGGTTGCAGTTAGGGACAAAAGGTTGTAATGTTGACTTTCAGGTCACCAGAACTTCTGATTTTAGGGGGAGCTTTAGACACACCCTCTGTAGCCCCCAAGTGCACAGTGGTGATCAGAAATGTCTTTATCCTTTAACATTTTATTCTTTGAGTATATAGAACATTAGCAAAGCCTGACCCTTGACCTCTACTCTGTTAGCAAAAACCAACATTCTTACAAAACAAGCTAAAATACGAGAAGGATGACATTTGGGAGCTGTGTAATTAACTGGTTCCTGCTCTCCCTGGTATAGCAATGTAAAAATTCTTTCCTTTTAGCATGTTTTTCTCAGAATTACTTCTAGTGTTGGCCAGAGTTAAAATTATCTCATTCAGGAAACAGTTGGGTGAGATGAGCTTAGGTGAAATCTGCTGCAAAGATCTTAAAGTCTTCAGAAGGCTTCCAAGTGTAGAGCCTTGCAGGATCGATGCTTTACCATCTGTAAAGCACATAAGATTAAACATGAAACCTGCTCCAGGTGACCCTGCTTGAGCAGGGGGTTCTTCCAAGCTCAACCATTCTCCCATTCGGAGTCCTCTTATTGTACTGAGCTTTCTTTCCTTCCTTTTTTTAAAAATCATAATTCTTTGTAGCTAGTGAGGACAGGCAGTACCAGACTTAGTTAGCTACATTTCTTTCTTTACATTTCTTCTGAATTCTGCATGAGTTCTGACGACAACTTTCCTAAACCGTGTCCAGCCACAGCTTTGGCTTAAGTCTTTAGAGGTGACAAATGCTAAAGGGGAAGTTGCTGCTTTCATTCTGTGTCCTTCATACTGTGCAGAAAAGCCTGATTTCCTTCAGGGGTGTTTTAGCTGTGCTGTTGGGAATGTCTGGCTGGAGAGCCTCATTTCCAGAGCCTTGGAAAGTGATGGATTAACAGTGTGCTGGAGAGGCGTTAAAGAGCTCTGAAATGGCAAATGCTGTCATTTTACAGACTCTGTCCTTTAACAACAGTAGGCCATATGAGGGAGGGCAAAAAGCTTCCTTAAATCTGACTAAACTCATTGAGGCCTGAGGAAACTGTGTGTACTTTACTCTTAGCAGTAAAGTAAAAAATCCCAGAGTATCCGAAACAAAGCATTTACAGGCAAATTAAGAGCCTGCAGAATTCAAGTGTAAGTGCACGATACCATAAATACTAATGGCAGTGCTATCACTTAACTCAGCTATTAGGTCTAATTAACTTGATGTAGAGTATTTGGTACTAATAAGTTAATGTTATACTCCCTGGAACTGGAACATGACAACATTATACCCCTGTTGATAAAAATGACAGCATTACGTTCAATTACCTGTGGGGAGGTACAGTTGTTATTAAATCCTGCTATCTATGAAATGCAAACTCGCAAGTGTCCTTAGAATTAAATTGCTTCATCAATAACAGCTTCACCCCCTTATTATAGCAAAGCTGCTGTGTGTGCTGATGAGTTGGATCTTTGCCTTACTTTGTTTTTAACTTAACAGATGTGCTGCTTCATCTCATTGTACACAGAGCAAATCCTGAAACCACTTGATTTGCCTGCTGATATCTAATTTCCCTGCTCCTCCAATTTCGACTGGACTGCTGAAAAGTCTTCCCAAATCCCTTTTTCTAAATTAGATGAGATCAAGTTCATAGCAAGTATTTCAAAAGAAATCATTCTTTCAAAAGGCTGTGTTCAGACCGTGGATTAGGTTGTTGGATGCAGTGACACAGGCAGAATGATGCTGCCTGCCACTAATAAAGTTACAAAATAAATATGGCAAAATGCAAAGATTTAGGGGCAAAGATTTGTGTCTTCCAATTTGTGAGCCTGCATGTAGTTTACCTTCTCAGTGATAACAGGTTTATTTACACAGCAGAAACTGCAATGGAAATCCCATCTCACAAAATTATCGCCAACTGGCAACAGAGACCTAAATTTGGAAATGCATTCAGTATTCCTGTTAATCAGCTGTGCTTGATAAAATGGACAGTAGTAAATTAAAATTACATATTAGTGAAGTTGCAGTTATCTATTGCTGTATAAAGATAGCACTGGTAAAAATCAATTTTTTGCCATCTTTAATTAGCCTTGTTCTATATTATAAATGTAATTAAAATGCCATTAGTGGCATATTTCTAAAGTAATCAGTTCTATTCATAAAATATTTCTTACAGGAAAAGACAAAAAAAAAAACCCCAAGCTAAAACAACAAACCCAAGAAATAACTGCATGAGGTGGATTTTAGGAAGTTATGCTTTAAAATACAATCATGTTGCTCCCATGTTTTCTAATTTTCCTATTTAGAAATGTCAGAAGGCCATCACAGCTGTTTGAATGCCTTATCAAAGTAGAACTGAATTTCTCATTAAAAACAAGATGCAAACTGATTTTCATGGTATCCCTTAACTTTCCCTCCAAATTCTTGCTCAATTAGAGTTTTATTGGCTAGCTGGACCTAATCTTTCAGTCTTTCAATGTAGGGCTTTTTTTTTTTTTTTTTTTTTTTTTCCGATTGNTTTTTTTTTTTTTTTCTCCAATTGGGAGAATTTCGTACCAGCACAGCCTCTGATCAGCTGATCTGAATTATAGCCATGTAGAACTCCAATAATGTTACTGGAACTGCTCAGAGAAAGGCTGCTCATAAGGCAGCTGGGAACACCAGCCTGTGTTTTGTGGGGAGATTAAAAATATCACATTGTCAGTATTGCTTAATATGTAAAACACGTTATGCACACCCCAGTGCTCAGGGGAAGAGCATACATTTTGCTTTTATATTCCCATTATGCCAGGAGCTTTGTGTCCTTGTAAGCAAAAATACTATTTTCTATGTTCTTTCCAGGGCAGTAGACTTGGAAAAAATTCATCTCTAGAGTTATGTGACCTATTAGGTTGAGTGTTGAATTAATGAAAAAATTTGTGAAAGGCAAAAGAATCTCCCATTTCTGTTAAGGCTAGGGGTCTTTATTAGGACCTGACATGTCTGAGATTACTTTTACATTCAGAACTGGTGATTCAGTTAGTTTTCCCTACCCACTCCTTATCTGTGATGCTGTATGCAAAAATAAAATCTCATTGGTAAAAAATAAGGTGATATTTTCACAGTCAGATCGCTGCGAACTGATTAGCAAGAGAGAGAAAATGAATGAAAAAAAACCCCAGAAAGTAGCATTTTCCACCTCTTTCATCTTTTAAATGTATAAAAACACAGATAAAAAAGATGCATATCTATGGAAATACATATTAAGGATTTTATTATCCATAAATATACTCAAGACTGATTTACAATTTGTTGAAACTGATGAGAATTTTATTCAATTATCTGTAGATCATTGCTAGGAGATTTATTGTTCTGAATCCAGATTTATGGACTTTGGCTTTTCTATCACCATTTTAAAACATTCTTTAGAAAAAGATATGAAAATTAAGGTTCTCGTTAATAAATTTCCTTTTACATGCATCGCATTTTGTTTCAACCTTAGATTTTGTGGCACAGCATGAAGAATCCTCAGTGGATTGTGCAAGGTCCAAGGAAACTGCATTTGTTTTATTTCACCTGGGGTTTTGTAACAGTCTGCAAGTGCACAATTGGACAGTTATGTGGCCATGGGTCTAAAACCCCAATATTCAGTGACGTGCCATCTGAAGTTTGTTTGCACTCCAGACTGAAAATAGCAATTACTCTTTTATGGCACTCCCTTATCAAGAATCTTTAGTATTACCATCAGTCTTTCTTTTCTATCTGATCAGTTTCTTTCTGGAGCTGTCTGGGGTGGTTTTTTGTTTGTTTTGTGACTTTGGGTTTTTGTTTTGGTTTCGCGCTGTTTTTTTTTCCTCTAGGCTTTTTGTGCTTCTGGGTGAGTTTTTTGTTGTTTGTTTTTAAAGCAATCCAAAGATGCTGTTGTGATTGTGTGAAACCAGCAGTTTCATCTCAGGGTTGTCAGATGTGCCAATTAACCAGTGTTTGGATGCTGAGGGACGCTGCACTTGTGGGATTGTCACCCTGTATTTTGGTGTTAAGCTGACTAAATATGATTTGAAGGCAGTTAGTGATCACCTCACTGCAGAAAGTGTCTGTCAGTGCTGGGGCTGGCCCGTCAGGAACACAGAGCAGGTTTTGGTGCTATCACTGCTTTAAACTCTGGTTTCCACTTAGTAAATCCCTTCCCACACTGGTGTAGTTCTCTTTGTATCTCTGTAGGTGTTAGTGGGGGTAGGAACCTATCCCATGAAGTCATGGACAGAGTCAGCTGGCCATTACTGATAAACATCCAGCACTAATACCCATATTTTAAAAATAGGTCTCATAGTTCCTTTTGTAGTCAAAGATTTTGGGGTTTGCTTTAAAGTTTGGGAGCAGGCTAGTTGTCACTCCTTGTCCTATATTGATTGTAATTTTTTGCAGGTGTGCTGTGTCTTAGTAAGAAATGAATATCAGCATTGCCCTGTATCATACAAACTGATGGCAGTGCCGGAGCTTGGTCTGCGGCAAGGACAGTTTGCACGGGACTCCTTTTTCCAGCTTCCAGCAATTCACTGTTTCCAGCTGTCTCCCATTTGGAATGGTGGTACTCGGTTTTTTCACTCCCTCCCTGGCAGCGGCTCCTCACGCCGGGGAGAGGGAGGTGCCCTCCTCTGCTGCAGCGTCGCTGCTCGGGTTGGAAGGTAAAGTGCTTGTGCTCAGAGGCAACGCTAGCCTGTAAAACACACCTTGCTGGGTGGAGCATGTGGGAAATCTCCGCCAGGGTGTGCCGATGCTGCACGTGTGGTTTTACCCTCCTGGGCTTTCAGTTTAGCTCCTCACTCTATTCTGTCTGAAATTTGCATGGGGTTTTTTTATGGCAGTGGCTCGTCTTGTACAAACCCTCGGCTTTGAGTATTCCAAGCAGTACCAAATCCTTGCTGCTTTGTACTCTGGAATATTTATAAAGCAACGATCAGGGTAAAAAGTCCCTGTCTGGAAACAAAGGGGGTTCATGCCTTGGAAGCTCAGATCATGAACTGTTGACAGGATTCTTTTAATGTGTTTTATGTCTGTTCTCATTGTATCCAAAAATAGCACATGTATTAGTTGCTAATGTTTTCCAGTCCTTCCAGTAATGAATGGCAACACATTCACTCCACCCTCAGTTTAGAGGAAGAAAGAAAACCTAAGCCTAACTCAGATGATACTATGTACCAAACTGTATTACTAAATAATAAAGTCATCAGGTTGCCGGAATTTAATCCTCTGTGCTTCCCACGGCTAGTAGGCACTTCTCTACATTACACAATTCTATGTTAATTTTTAAAAGCTGTCTCTGTTCTAATGTACAGAAGTACTTCAGTCTCTTACTTGTTGGGATTTGAAGACTGGTTCTGAAGCTCTTGCCTGTTTAGATGCTGAAGTCTTAGTGATGCATTTGCTTTGTAGGTGTAAGTTGCTGCTTCATGGTGTTGCCTTCTCAGCTGCTTTTTTTCCTATGGGTGTTTTTTTCACGGGACTGTTTCCATTCAACTGTCTTTTAAAACAAAATCACGCAGTTAATTATCAGAGAACGCAGTCCACCATGTCAGCTAAAGGATCATGAAACAGTGGCATATTTTCCCTCTACTGTCTCATTGATGGTTTCAGTATCTGTATTTCGTAATGTGGTAAATTACAGAAGTTATAACAAAATACTGCATGATCCAGTATGGAGGGAAAAATCCTTTTACGTTATAACACTTCTCAAGGAAGGATCCTCAGATATTATTTGCATCTCAGAAGAGTTAAGATGGCTCAACTGGGACAGAGCTGACCTACCTCAACCAGGAAGAATAATATTCTTTCACTTCTATAGTTTCTAATTATATATGATATTTGAATTAATTGCATGGAAACATAACTAGGGATGTGACTCTAGTTTGCAGATTTCACGTTAACTATGTCCAATGTACATTAGGGAAAAAAATGTGAAATAAGGCTTTATTGAACACGGTTTTACATAACACAATAGCCATTTTGAGCTTTCTGTGGAAGTGGTGGTCAGGAAAGCAAACAGCAAAATCATCTCCACTGCTATAAACGATTAACACTGTGCCCTCATGGTGTGCTAAATATATTACACAGCTTTTAGCTGTGGAGAGTCTTTTTATACTAATGAGTTGGTTTGGCAGACATTTTGGGATTTGATTTTGAAGTGAAAAGAGAGAGTTTACAGAAGGGTTTGATTTCTAAGGTGCTGCTCTTGGAAGTATCTGGTATAAGAGGAAACAGGGAAGAGAGGTGATCTGTGTTTAATGTGTTGTGATGTTAGGCACTGGTTAGCGTTCAAAAAATACTTCTGAGAAGTTGCTGCAAGTTTTACGTTTGTTTTCCAAGCCTAACATTTTTCGAGTGCTTGTTTGATAACAGAAGTGAGGAATGGCTTCTCTGCTGTCTTGGCTCAGCAAAGACGGTTCAACTGGGGAAGAAATTGCACTGGAGTCTCCTCTAACCTGTGCATCAAAGGCTTTCCAGTGTGAAGTGTAGTTCCAAAGTTCTGGTCAGGATCATTATCTTTGATATGATTTAACCTGGTTATTCTTCAGTTTTGTAGGCACTTGTAAAATAATTAGACACGATTACACTGATGACTCGTAAACACAGCCTGCTTGAGATCACATTGATCTGTAGGGCACAGATAAGGTCTGTGCTTGCTGAATGAGTACTGCATGTAGAAGGGGGACAACAGTGTTCAACTTTGAACTTTAAACTTGCAAAACCCAGATTTTTTTATGACAGCAGCCAGTTTTAGGTATTTTTCTAAAAGACACTAGTAAGGTCAAGTCCCATGACTCTTCAACGAAGTGGTAGAACATATTTTTCTCTCTAACTGGATATTTGCAGGAAGTGGGAGACAAAGAGCTTAAAAGATACAGGAAGTGTCTTGCTGTTGGAATCTGCCTTGAATACTCAGCAATTAATAGTGCTGCATCATTCAGATATAACCTTTCCACCTCCTGCCTGGACATGCTCTCTAATTTTAGAACACATTACTCATTATGTGTAGTAGGTCAGAGGATAATGTTACGCTCTAAATCAGCTTCTTCTCTAATCTTTGTAAACCTTTAATGCCTTCTTTCAGACAGAAATGCAATTTTCAGCCATTCAGTGTCAATTTGCAGCAACAGGATGAGCAGCATATTTTCACCCCTTTTGCTTGTAATCATGAAAGAAGAAATATCTGTTACCGTTATTTTTCCAATCCAAATGGATTATTATACCCAGTGAGAAGTGAGGAATGTATGTTGGGACCTCATTAGAACTACTTGCTACTGCTTCCAATAACTGCACGTTTCTTAGCACCAGCTTCTTAAGAACAGAGTTCCATTAGCAGCTTTCATCTGTGGATCTTTAAGAGGTTTAATTACTTTATAATAGTTGTGCATTAAATTAATTAGTTAACCCATATTATATACCTTTGTCAAAGATCCAAAACATTTTTCATCTTAGATAAGGAGAAATACTGTCACAGAGATTACCATTATCTCACAAGCATGTGTGATAAGCTGGGATAGAGGCCATGCAGATGACTGACCTGATTTTCATGGGTGTTGCATATGTGAAATCCAAATTGGCTCTCTGATTTCATGACTTGGGGAAGGCTGTTCTAAATGATTTGCCCACAGCTGCTCGATGACCCCGATCATTTAGCTCTCAGCCCCTTGCCTTAATGATACAGCATGCTTTGCTCTAATGTGAAAAAAATATGGTTTTCATTGCCATTTAGACTTTTCTGTCACATAGAAAAGAATCCAGAAGTTCTCTTCATAGAAGAAAATCCAGCAAAATTTGAATAGAAAATCCAGTGTACCATGCTTCATTGATGAAAATTAATAAAAATAGGGAATAAATATAGTATAAATTTTAAAAAGTATGGTGTCTAAACACCAGAATACACATTGTTGGAAGAGAATGAGCTAAATGAGAGGAAAAGGAACTGCTTTTTCCAGTCTTTCTCAGCTAAAATAGAGGTGAATTTGGCAAAAGTTCTTCCAGTAAAATCTGCTTTAGAATAAACGCACTGCCACTGAAGCTAATGAAAAAACCCTCATATTTTTACCAGAGCTAATGAAAAACCCTTTTACTTAAGTCAATGTGACCTCTATTTTATCTGCAGTTTTTGCACAGTGTTTACACTACTTTATCTATGGTTTTCCCACTTTATTTTTTCTTTTTCTGTAAAAGAAAGGGTTGACAAATGGCTGTACCTCTAAGATCTGGAGTATATAGTAGATGACGGAAGCATGGCTGATACTGCTGGTACTATCAACCCAGGGCAGCTCACTCTCTTAATTATTTGTCTTGGCTTACAGGAGAAGATCTCTTACTGTATCTTGCGAGAGGCCTTTTCAGTAATAGGTAATGAATTAACTAGAGGGAGGTTAACGAAACAGTACGCATCAGCACATAAACCTCCTCCATTAAGCACTAACTGCATGAGTTGTGCCCCTCTCTTTTTCTTTTAGAGATAAGAATAGACTCATTAAAGTAGTTCTAAATATTTTATCACCTTTAATGTACTCGTGCAGACAAGGCTTTGCAATACAGCCTCAGACATAATTCCTAAATGATCTCTCTCCTTCATAAAAACTCTCATTAATCTGTCTAAAAGAAGATGTGTGTCTGTCTGCTCAATACAACCACTGTCAAACCTGTGATGTGTTGGTTTATGGGTAATAAAATAAAGCAGCCTAAACTCTGTAGATAAAAATATTAATGACAGGATTATAATTCCTGAAGCTAATAGAACACTTGCCTTGTTTTCTGTGGAGAAATAAGATTCTTGGGGTTGTGAAGCAGTGGATGCTCTCATAATTAAGATGAGTGGTCATGGAGTGCACTCACTGTCCTTCTAAAATGGAGAGAAATTCTTCTCCCAACTGTACGAAGCAGAGCAACACAGAGTCCCCAGGCAAGTACAAAGGAGAGCCCCTTTATTGCAAAAACCAGGCCTTTTTAAGCAGTTAGACCTTTATCTGTTACATAGTTTTAAATCATAATCAACATAATTCAACTATCCACCATACACTGCGATGTGAGTACATAGTGGTTATATAACTTGCTTTTCTACCTCTTATTCAGCTGAGTCACTTTCCCGTAGTCCCTTTCTGCATAGCTGAAGTAGCAGGCCTGAGCCATGGTTTTATAAGAGTAACAAGGCCCTTATTTTATAAGGTTTTACCTATATGCAACAAAACTGGACTTTCTAAAACCATTCTGAATTTGCTTCTAACTTCAAGGATGTAACTGATGACCATTCTCTTTGGAGTACCTAATCACTATTTAGATGACAGGTTTTACCTTGTTAACTGAAAATGATCTTCACTTTGACAGGATTTGTCACGTTGTGACTTTCTTGTGGAACAAATCATTCTTAGTACGGTTGGTTACATCTCCTACCCAGCAAATGGCTTCTCTTTTGTGACAGACCCGAGGATGCCATACAGAGACACCTTTTTCAAAGGTTCCTAATCATTCACTTTGGGACAGTACTACGGTATCAAGACTTGTCTTTGTGGCATAACAGAACACTTTGCAAAAATCCAAGACATTTCAGGCAGAATGGAGAACATGCCCAAAGTGCAATACAGCAGCCAAATGTATGCAAAAAGCAGCTTGCATTTCTGGAGAAGGGGTAGGCAGATGTGAAGAAAATTGTACGGACAGATGGAAGGTCACTAGGTAGAAGTAGTGATTTTAATTAAAAAGAAATAATTTGTCTTGGAAGAACAGTGGAAGTAGAGAATGTGACCCTGGGACTAAAATGTTGATCTTTGTCAGGTGCCTGTACATGGAAACATAGCATCGTCTATCTCCAGGTTGTTGTGGATAAGGAAGTAAACATTTAAAAGCTGCTGTGGGGAGATGTACCTTTATGGACTCTGTGTTCACACTCTCTTTAGTGGCCCATTAGAAATCTTTACGTGAAGGGCAGTGAAGGAAAGAAAGGTTTTCATGATTTATGGTAGAATCTCCAGGTGTTTAATGTTTCAAGGATGGATCTTATCCTCTCTTGGTGTAAAGATTTTGCCCTGAGAGGCAGAAAAACTGATACTAGCAGATTTCCAATGGCTTAAGAAAAAACAAAGTAATGAAATAATTAAGCTGGATTTCCTGTTGACACTCTATGCGTGGCCAGCTATAGACAGACCTGAAGGAGGAAACGTGGGTTACTGCTGCAATATGTGAGATTTGCTGTGTGGCACTGAGAGAACCGGGATCTTGGGAATATTCCCATGGGCAGGTTGCATACTTAGTGAGCAGTTCCTGGAAGAAGGAGGATGCTTAATCATCATTTGGAAAAAAAGGGGTTATTGTTGTTTCACCCCAAATTTGTAACTTTTCATAATTCCTTTCTCATGTCTAATTCTAAGGCAAACAGATGAGTGTGTTATTGCACAGAATATGCATTTTATTTCCCTGTGGTTTTGGATAAGGGCTAGAGCTGGTGCTTTTGTACAGAACCAAGCTCTGTTTCATACAGTCTTTTATTCTGGACATACTGAGTTTGCACAAGGTTTGCAAATAAAAAGTGTATGCTACACTTTTTATAAATGTAGTGGTGATGGAGCACAGTAAATATAAGTGTATGTACATCAGTCCCTGATGCTCCCTGAATAATTGTCAAAGAATCCAAATGGTTTTTGAAAGGGTAAGAATGGATTTTTTTTTTTTTTTTAGAATGTCTAGTTTATACATAAATACTGATAAGTTCCACTAAACAAACCATTAAAAACACTTTAAATGCATTAAGATATCTTATTGAAAAGCCATTCCCACTATCAATATCTTTGTGCTGGTTATGCTTTTGTATTAAGTCAAACAAGGATCTTTGTGAGGGGCATGGACTTGTCACTCAGAAGAATGTGGAATGTGATGTTTGAAACAGGAAGGACTTTAAGTGATTTCCAAAACAGAGGAAATTGGGGAAAAAAAAATCAATGTAATAACAGTGTGGAATAGACGGGTTTTTCTTGTTGCACTTTGCTCTGACATTTACACGGTGATACCTCCAGAATATTTTAGAGTCACTGGAAAGAGCTAACAGCAACTTTGTCCATATGAAGCTTGGCAGGCTGGTTCTGTGACTTGCTCCAAGTGAAAGCCTCTCCAGGGATCCCATACCTGGGAATTCTTGCAGGACATCTGAATTCAGCCAGAGTTTGTTTAGTCCTCAGAGAATGGGATATTTTTTAAGGGTACACGCAGGTTTCCCATAGGAAATCTGGAATCATCCCAATCTGGCAGGGGACAGCTGCACATCTGGTGGGGCCATGTCTGTACAGGACAGCCTAAAGTGGGCACTTCACTGCACCAACCCCACAGTGGCCAGGGTTCCTCACTGAGGCAGGAAGGAAATACATCACAGCTATTTCTGTGAGGCTCAAATTAAATTGAAGTCCTTGATTAAAAGCAGGGATTTCTTCTTAGAACTGTATGTCAAGAAAAAACAAACATCTGAAAATAGGAAAAGGGCCTGGAAACCTTAGGTTATTCTATATTAAAACATGTTACAAACAGTATAACTTTTTTTAGAACAAGTTTTTATTTTTAGGTTATGATACCAATATTATATACTTCCTATCTATTATAAATACAGTATAATATTATATAGGATATATTTTGTTTTATAATACCAAATATAAAGTTTAAAAATCATCTGCTTGGAGCTAAACAAATTGTCTTCAGCTAAATGTATTTCCGTTATGGAGATTATAATGTTTTATTTTAGAATCAGATCGAAACCATTTTTAAATTCTCTCAATCTTATTCAAGTGGAATTCTTGTTCTGCAAACAGCTCTGAGGAAAAAATTTGGAAATATGAATAGCATTTGGAGAGGAAGATGGGATACAGCTCTTAAGGTAATTGTGAGAAAGACAAAGGTGCTTCTCCAGAAAAAAAAAAACAAAACATTTTCTGCTGCCACCAATTGAAAACTCTTAACCAAAGGCTGAGGCTTTTCGAAAATCTTTATATTGATTTGGGACATTTATACTTTTTTGGTTTATCTCTGAAAGTCATTCAAAAAATAATTGTTGCAAATGTTTAGCAGAAGTGGCTGTTTGAGTGGTGCATTCGAGACTGAGTAATTTCACTGTTTCAGACAAAATGATGTGTACTGAACTGGCTGCTGCATTTGGGAGACAGTGAAAGCTCTTTTCTTCATAAATTATGAGTAAGCTGAGAATGAAGTTATGTGCCAGGAGAATGTCTGCTCCTTAAATATCTTTTTTCCATAGGTTTGTATTGATGAGTTTATAGAACTGAATGTGCAGGTATTTTTGTCCTAGTTGGAGGAAAATGAGAAGAAATGCAAAATAACTTTTTTCATATTTTCAAACTTTAATTTTATTAAAAATAAAACTTTCAATGTCAGTTGCTTATGATATTTCCATGATGAAGTGGTTTGAAAAGCTTCAGATATAACAAAAAAACTTTATTTTGAGCAGATGGTTTAAGTGGTTGATTTTTTTTACACCTGAATAAGTACCTGGTACCAAGTGGAAGCCAATCTGAACTGCTTTGGATTGTTTAATGTAGCAAAAATAGAAAATAAAAGTAACTTGATTAAAAATATTCCCTTGCACCTGGAAGCTGGGCAGGACAGCAGCACACATTTCCCTACTTAGGGTTACTCTTTCCTTTAAAATGTTTACATATCTTGTGCAGAAATTAGTAACTCCCAGGAGAAGTATCTTAATTCCATCTCCACCATGGGATTGATTTAAGTCTGTGGTTTGGTGCAAGGGCAGAGCAGATTCAGAGAGGAAAGGCAGCATCAGCTCTGAGGAGGCTTTACTGTGTCAGACTTGTGACTGGAGCCATCAAGGACCTGGTGTTTATGGAGTGATCCCTTTTCCACAGGCTTGGTAAAAGGGAACCAGGAATCAGCCAAGCTGGCTGAAGTCTATTTTATAATCCTGTAGCAGGCCACAGAGAACAAGGGCATAATTTTCTTCAAGGATTTCTTGAGGAAGGAGTCCAAAGTGTATCATTTCTTCCTTGGTTGTGTTTCTTACAGCCACAGCTAGAAGTTACTGCAGTCAAAAGTGTCACTGAAGTAACTTCCAGGGAATATTCCCTCTTCTGGATCCCATAGCAGCTGCCTTCTGCCTCGTTTGCAATAAAAAAACCCCAAACCTCTAATGCACTGAGCAGTCAAAGCCATTAACTCCTACAAGCCACAGGAACTTTTTGAAGTTACCCTCAAAGATGATCAGTGAACCGGGGAAGGATTTAATGGATCAGTGAGGAGATAAGCAGAGATTCCCACTTCCATCCACAGCCTCCTGAAGCAGGAGCCCAAATAGGAGCTGTGTTATCAGACCTCCATCTCCCCACCTTAAGACCTCTCAAGAGCTCACAGGAAAAATTCAGGCCTCCCTGATGCTGCTTCAGAGCACTGCTGTGCTGTTGCAGCAAATCTTTGCAAGATTTCCTCAAGAATGAGAACAAGATGTATTTTCCCCCTCGTTCTTGCCGAAGCAGTAATGAAATACCTCGAACAGATTCTCCTGCTAGTGAATCTTGAATAGAGAATTCCACTGTCCTGATCCCTGCACCTTACAAAGCTAATTTCCTTCAGGGAAGAATGGGTTTGTATAGGAATTGATCATTTTCTCTCCTCACAAAAGAAAAATCTGAACACAGAGGAAAATTCAGTCTCTGAGGATTTTTGAAGACCACAATTCCTGCTGCTTGAAATCTTTCGAAGGCCATCTCATTAGATGGCTCAATCTACTGCAGAATGATCTTTAACCAGCTGCTGCACAGACTGAGGGCACTCATTGCAGGATTTCAAACACTTGGCGTAACCACAGCTCGTAATGAGCGCTTCATGATGGAAGGAGGAAGCAAAGAGGCATCCATATTCTATTTCCTCTTTGAAATAGTTTCACCTGACCTTTCCTAAATGACCCTCAGATTAGGTTCCTAATAACTTCTAATTAATACTTTCCACATGCTGCTCTGCATAGGAAATCGGATGTCTTACTCCTTTCCGATGCCCAGCAGTTATTGTACTCAGTCACAACTGTGACATGATCTTGACATCAGCAGTGTTTGTGAGGTCACCCCAAATTTATTTTTTTAAGATGTGCAATACAAGTGCAAAATATGACTAGAAAAAATGAATTTATAAATTGGTGTTAGATGTGCAAAGTGTGTTTAAATTTTTTTTTCTATGACAGAATAATTTGTAGCAGATTCTTGTTGGAGAGTATTAAAGGTTATTATGAATGAGTCACTACAAAATCTGTAGACAGAAATCTCATGCTGTCTTTCATAATCATTGCATGTGGAGTTTAAAAAAATGCATTTTTTACATTGGCAAAGCCTTTATTTTTTATCAGTAGAAATGTTGTACAATCATAATCGTAATTTTGTGTGGATTTTACATCTAAAAGTAGGTGACTGGAATAGTAAATTTCTTTTTCAAGATTTAAGGAAGAGATAGTTATATCTGGGTATAAAATAAGTTTTTCCCTATAATGATTCTATGTGAGTGCAAGAGTTCCCTTTATTAACAGACAAATCTATGATTTCATCTACTCTCTTTCTGATAAATCTTTCATTCTAAAATCCATTATACACGTAGGTAGTGAGGACTGAGCTGTAGTGATAGATCATTTTCCTGAGGTCCAAGCAGCAATGACAGGTGAAAGCCCTCTAAGCACAAACTGATTTTGGACAAAAAAAATGCAACTAGACTTTATTAGTTTGAAAGTGTGAGCTGCAAAAAAATGACACTCCAAGTGTGAATGGAGAAGGACTTACAAGAGGAATTTTTAGCATAGTGAGAGATTTTACAGAAATTTCTTCCTACAGTTCAGGCATTAGGAGATTATAGTGCATGACACAAGAAGCTGGTAATTTTGATGGCTTTGTTATAATTTGTAATGAATGTTATAAAATGATAGCACTATAATTCAGAGACTGTTATAGTGAGGCAATTGTTACTTTTTTTGCAATATTTGCAGGATGCATTAATTCACAAAAACACTAAAATTTCTCTGTGGAATTACCAAGTGACCTACTACTGAGATGTTTCCCCATGTGTTAAAAATACTTTTGAATGTTTTTAATATTTATTTTAGAACTGACTTCACAGCTCTTACCTGAATGCAGCACGACTTTGAGAGTTCAGAGACCCCCAGTGCTCACACCACGAGTAACATTTATAGCTCATTGGCGTTTGAATGGCAACCTGCTCAAATGCTTCCTTTTCTCTTACAAAATTACCAATATTATAACAGGGTTCTACGTGTGCGTGCCAGGAGTGTCACAGTTCACACCATTCCAGCAGCAAGCTGGTGGGTTCCTTGCATGGCAGTAATGAACAGATGGCAGACTCTGCAACCAAGTGCTGACATCAGACTTTGATCAAACGACTCCTTTCACCACTTCTCAGTTGTTGGGATTTTTTGAGTCGTGATCAAGACGCTTTAGGAGCTGAGTGGAGTAATTTAAACCTTAGGCTAAGGTCAGTGTGAATTACTTTCTTGTTCTATGTTCTGTATTGCCACTTTTTTCCTAAAGTGAGGGATTAATCTATTGGAAGTCATGACTGGAGTAGGAAGGAGCTGTGCATCCAGGCAAGATAATATCTCTTTTTATATGTGTATGCAGAAACTCAATTACTTAAACCACAACTCTCTTATGAGCTCATGCTGAAGTAATTGTCTAGGACAAGTTCTGAGTGTATTTCCTATTCTATCCCAAACATACAATTTATGCTTTCTCATCCCAGGACTATTAAAGCACAGGTTGTAGGTTTAAGAAAATTTGAACAAAATTAAAGCTGTCCTGTAGCAGTGACCTGTCATTCACTTTTCCCTGCGTCACCATTCTCTGTGAAATTTTATTTCATTGCAACAAATGTGTCTCTTTACATTGGGTATCTTCTCTGCCTTTTCTGGGATATCTTCTCTGCTTTTTCTGGGATTAGTAATGCTTCATTTTGGAAGAAGTTGTCCAGTGTCTCTTCTGCTAGCTATAACAAAGTTTCTATTCCCACAAATTCCCGGAGGATGTCTAGTTCTTCCTACTTTTATTTCAAATGCAGCACCCAGAAAAACTGTTACCATTCATGCCTTTGTGGCACTACCACTGCTGTGAAGTCTGCACTGCCTTGACTTACTTACTTAAGTACCTACATACAGTATGCTAATTTTTCTCTTTTTTCTACCTGTAGTGATTTTTTGGCTAAGTATTAATTGTTTAGCTGGTTTTTAGTTCTACTGCTTCTGATTATGGTAGCTTCACATTTCATGCAGCTTCAGATGGAACTGAGCAATGAGAAGTGGTTTAATGTCTGTCCAATTAGAAAATCTGAAGAGCTTGATATTCTGTGTCTGATTCCATTTTCTAGGCAGTATAAACTAAACTGGTGCACTCTCCTCGATTCTTGAAGTCTGGGGATTAAAAATCTATTTAATTCTGCTGGGATACACATGCATAGGTCCATGGGAAGAGGAGCAGAGATTCTTTCTAGAGGAGGGTTCTTCCCCAAATTTCACGGCAGGTAAGTTACGATAATACCTTCAAATGTCAAAACACCTATTGAAGTTATGATAGAACTCAAATGTCTTCAGAGTGATTCTGACAATCTTTTTTAAATATCAGCAAAATCCGTATTTCTCTAACTGTGTTTTGGGAATGGTTCATTAAATACCAATGTGTACTTGGTAAGAGGATCTACCAGAAATAGTGTTGTGGAAATATTCACAAAATCTACTTCCTAGGCAAAAACCCTAATAGTGGGAATGCCTTTAAGTTTGACTAGACTGGTCACTATAAACAAATCCAGTTCCAAATAATAATGAAAGTTTCCAACTTTTCAGTTAAAGCTGTTTATCATTTATTGCTAAAGTAGGTCGTTAGCAAAATCAAATCCCAAGCGTCAGGTTAGAAGAAAAAATATATTTCTGAGCCTGACTCACAGACAGAAAAATCTGTGACCTTTGAAGTCTTCAATTACTTCCTAGAACCTGAATTTTCACCTCCAAATTTCTTTACTGAGCTTACTAAAGAACTTAGAGCAATCCCTCAGCTAAAGGTCACAGTGTTGTGTGGTGTTACCTGGGGTTTAGTTATTTCCTCATAAACTATGACATTTATGAAATGTCAGCAGCTGAAGAAATCAGGGCTATATGAACATGGAGGAAGAGTTTAAAAAAAAAAACCTGTTTACTTTGGCAATTCCATCAGTGGTTGTTCAGAGTTATGAATGTAATCAAAACAAATAATATTGTTTATAGATTTTATTAATTACTCTTCTGGCTTGCCAGATGTTCATGTTGGTACTCTTAGGAATAAAAATTAAGTCATATCATACTTTATTTAATAGAGTGTTTGTACTGAAATCAGATGGATAGAGAAAAAAAAAAAATCTTTTTTTTTTTTAATTTTTATAATCGGCGTTGAGTCACTGCAGCGAGTCAGGGACAGGAACAACAGCTTTCCATCCATACTCCTTACTTCTGGATCCCAGATACATGCACTGTCTGCATGCCAGACACATGAACCAGAATAAACCAGACTCAGTTATCAACTGACAGTGAAAGGCAGCTAAACATCCTCCAGGAAACATGGGCTTCATTTTCTTCACACTCTGCCGATTCAACAGATTTGTGGCTTCAATTTGGTGCCCCTTAAATTGCATTTTATGGCTTTCATCACTTTGGATATTTTTTTTTTCTTTTTTTCATTTTTTTGGGTTTTTTTCTTTTTGAGAAAATGAGATTCTGGTCTCATTATCAGTGTAAAATCCTTGGAGTTAGAGTTGCACAAGTAAGGAAATGGGGTGTAAGCAGTGAGTATTGGATTAGAACAACTGGGCTGAGTATGGAGTTGTGCTCTCTCTGGTGCTATGTCATTTAATGAGGCATTGAGACAAGCATGGATTTTGCTAAGATTCTGATGAGGATGGAGTAGTTTTGCACCTTT
>WEKY01059694.1:3071-30008 GCA_013390045.1 Picathartes gymnocephalus | reverse complement strand
AGCAGTTGTGCTGGAAGCTATAGGGTTGGAAATACATTATTGTATGTAAGTAAGGGGTTTTTTTCCCCATGATCCTTCTGGGTGTAAGCCTCAAATCCCCCATCAGCTATACGCAAATCCTGGAAAGCTGGGTTTGTAAGATACTATGGATATGATGAATGCCCATCTGCTTTCTCTAGTCCCTGTTTGCAGAACTCAGATCTGCTCCAGCTGAGCCTGGAGCCTGATCTCTCAGTGAGAGGCTCCAGTTGAATCACGAGCTACAGAGCACTGGCCTGTAGTCAATGCCAGCCTGCAGTTCCACTGGGCTGTTTTCCAGGACCCTTTGGTTATGCACTCTTCTACCTCACCAATAACTGCACTATGACAAGTTGGCCTAAAGGCTATGGGCAGTTGGGCTGCATCAAGCTTTTGGTTACTGGCAGCATAAAACCAACAGCAATCACAGTTTGGTGAGCTGCATAATCTATATAACAGCATAGCAAGATAAAACAGTCATGACTAGTTCCTTATACTTTAAATTCTTCCTGGATATTCTTCGTCATCTGAAAAAAATCTTCAGTTCCTGCTGGATTCTGAACAAATACATCCTCCTATTTAGATCAAGAATAAAGCAAAAAGAATTATAATTTAGATCAGACATCCCTCTTCCCCAATCCGTTGACTGAGAAAGGAGAAAGCAGCAGACATACTCCAGTGCCAGACATCCAGGAATGTGATCCATATGGGGATAGATCCAGGGACTGGAATGGAGAGGAAATGTAATGTGAGCCAAATCCTCAGCCAAGGAAGTGCTACCTACATCTGTATCATTCTTATGAGGGAAATGCAGCCTAAGAGAGTAATTTCCCTACAACAGATGGAATAATTGTTATGGAAGATACTATGTTTTAGGGATGACATTACTAAAAGAAGCCATCACACATATTTAGTTCCCTTTCCTTCATAGCTTTTGTTGCTAAAGGTTACTAGATGAATGTGAAGGAGTCCCAAGCAGGACCACTAAATACATAACCAAAATTAATTCCACCTTTTTGAGTGGAAAAGAAAAAGATTCAAAATTAGGATTGTAGGCGTGGCAGATGTGATGACATGAATCAACAGGTAGTCTGTCACACTGAGAAGGTCCTCAAAGACTTAAACTGATATAAGTATTATCCAGACAGCTCTGATTACAAGTCTTGTAAGTAGTATGAAGTAGACCACCATATCAGGGCAAATATCTGAATTCTAGTTCAGTTTCCCAATATAGTTGATCTCATTATAGCGTGAGGATTATCACATGGGAAAAAGGGAAGATAGATGTTCCCGTACTGGTAACTTCCATCGATTCTTTCCATTTATCAGTGTGAAAATCAGTCAAACAGCAACAAAAGATTTTTTCCTGCAGCTGAAAAATTACTCCTCCTTCCAAGCGGGATGTGCAACAGATTAAAAAACAGTAAAAAGTTTCCCTCAGTCACAGATAACATTTATATTGCTAATTATCAAAGCAGAGAGCCCAACTGCTTTCTGACCCATTACAGACCACTGAACAGGAGTACACATCATGATTAGGGCTGGGCCACATGATGGTTATCAGTGAGGTCATGAAGAGGGAGAAAGAAAGATGTTAAAGTCAAGTTCTCAGAGATGAAAGAATCTTGAATAGTGATTTCACTTGCAGACTCACACTTTGCCCTCTCCTGTATCACTCTCATGACAGAGTCCTTCCTCTGCTCTGCTCAACCTACACCAGATTTCTGCCCCACCTGCACTTAAATCAGAGAGCTGCCCCACAGCAGCCTGTTCAAGAGTCACAGAGAGTTCACAGGTGGAATCACACTGCGTAACTGTGACTGGAGCACATTTTATGAGAACAGCAAGTAGGTGAGTAATCGGTCACTTGAAAGAAATACAAGCCGATGGAGAATGCTCAGAGAGATTCAGAATTGCAGTTTAAAGCCATAATTACTTGTGCCCTGGGCATGGAAGATGAATTATTGCCTTCCTCTTGCAGCAGTCTTTTATACATATTAGAAGATCAAACAGCCATACATAAATTCTTTTTCTTACAACCCATGTTTCTCTAGGCTTTTGATTATTCTCATTGCTTTTCAATTACATTCACATATTTCTTTGCAAACATACAATTTACACTAATATTAAGCAGAAGATGGGATGAGCAAGCAGTCAAAACTGAAGAAAGAGAACAGCTCTCAAAAAAGTCTGAATTTTCTACTTAGACTACAGATTTTGAGTGGGAACTGCTTCTACTATCAATAGATATAACAATACATAACAAACCTCTCTGGACTCTTTTATTGAACTATTCCATAAAATAATTAATCTGAAGGAGAGAGAGCCACATAAGAACTTTCTAAATCAGAAAATAACTGAGATATTTTACTTAGAACCATAGAGAGAATAGAATAGAATAGAATAGAATAGAATAGAATAGAATAGAATAGAATAATTTCACTTGGAAGGGACCTCAGAATAGAATAGAATATTTCAGTTGGAAGCTACCTACAATAATAATCTAGTCCATCTCTCTAACCAGTTCAGGGCTGATGAAAAGTTAAAGTAAATTATTAAGGGCATTGTCCAAATGCCTCTTAAATACTATCAGGCTTAAGGCTCCAGACTCCTGAATTATGGGACCAATGGTGCCCACACTTTAGACAAATTATATAAGATCTGTCTGCAAGAAGATACAACTCCCCAAAGCACTTGATACCTTCACAGCCCTATGTGTGGGCTCACCACCCTGGAAATGAGTCCGTTGCCTCAATCCAAAGTGGCACATGCCTGGCATACAGATGTCTTCTGAAGATAGATTTAAACCCTATCTTCAACTTATAAAAGCTGTTACCACCTCCACTATTCTAAACCTTTCCCCACAAGGCACTGACTGACTCTCAGGCAAGATGAGTGAAATCAGATGTATGGTTTGCCCTGCATGCTAACACTGCTTCTGAGACAAAAACACTGCAAGCACTATCAAAACAAACACCTCTGAGCACTTCTCATGCCATGTGCTGTCTTCTCTACAAGCTTCTTTTTATTTGCAAGGACCTGGAGACGTCAGAGAAACACTGTGTTTCCTCCCCAGTGCATCCCTCCTCTCTTTAGATTTAATAATAATAATAATTCACTGTGAGCAGGTACAAGCACACAGGTTAAAAAGCCTCTGAACATTAATCTCTGCAGAGAAGTAGATTTTTTGGATGATATTATAAACTGAACTATATTCCTTATTCTTATTAAGTTATAGATCTTCTACATACTCCTTTCCTACTCTCCAACCTCCTTCATGCTGTCTCTACACCAGACTGACACCAGGAATGAAGGGGAAGAACAAAATCAAATTTCTCAAATGAACTCAGAAAGTACACTGCATTGCTGCAAAGCATATTTTGCAGAGAGCACTGAAAGCAATTTGGAGCATGGGCAAAAAAACCCCTCCTAAATCATGCCAATGAAATGCAAATATTCATCACTGGGAGATTATATACATGACATGCCAAAAATGAACTGAAAAATTACGTTCAGAAGCAGCCTCACAATAACTGACCTTTTCTCCATTACTGCATTAGGTAATTGTCAGACCAGGAAAACCATCAAGTAACACACAAAGGAGGCAATGCAATGCTCACAGCTCTTTGCTTTTTACTTCATTGGGTTGTCTGAATTCAGTCAGTTAGTATTCAGCAAACAGAAGTGACCAGTTGCAGGCTAAAGGATAATATTCTGCTAGTCTATAGCCCACAACAAGTGAAAATATCAGCAGAAGGAACAGGTATCTTTACTATGAAACTGATTACCAGTTCTTAATAGAGCTGGGAATATATGGAAGACACAGTACACATATCCTGTATATCAGTTAGCATGTCATGCAGATTGTTGTTGTGGAAACACATTGTCATTTGTGTGGAAACTCTTAGAAAATCCAAGGGTTCACTTGCAAAAAGCAACAACAGTTAAACCCTTACATCTCAATAGCTGAACAAAGTATGAATCCCCCCAGACAACCCTTTGGCATCAAAGAAAGGATGCACACCTGTAAAAGGGAGAGAGGCACAGAGCAGTAAGGAGATTTACTTTTGTTTGGGGCTCCCAAGTACCAGGACAAACAGTTCTGATACCTTGTGACTAGCAGAGCAAAATGTGACACTGAAGATGCTTCGGGGTAAGAAAGGTGATGGAAGGCTCATGACTTATACAAGTAGTAAATATAAGGCAAATAGTTACTGTTTGATTAATAAAGCAATAGCTCAGGCCCTGAAATAAAACCGAGCTGTCACATGCTCATTTTGTGGAGAAAAACTGAGTCAATAATAGCTTTGAGGGGCTGGAGAGTTCAGTGAGGAGTAAGCCACCAGGACAGACTGACCCAGAGGGCTGTCTGACAAAGAACCCACAGAGTCAAGTCAGATTTGATGGTCAGCAGGAGGGTGAGTAGGACATGATGCTTCTCTTTACAAGGAGTATGTGAAAAAGGTTAGTACTGAGCACTGTTTTAATAGAGGGAGAGCTACCAGGTGTGGATTTGACATTTCTGAGTATAAAGGTGGGAAGAGAAGTTTTCTTTGGGAGACCCAGTAGGAATTTCAGGCAGTGAGAGCTAAACATTTCACAAGCCCATCAGGCAAATATTTGAAAGAAAAATGACACAATAAATGTGGCATTTATAACCTCAGCTAATGAGCAGACTTTAGTATCTACAGCTCTAACATAATTGAAAACCAGGGCATTGCTTAATCTGTTTCTCATCAATGTAGGTGTTTTATCCTCAAGTTTAATCTCCTTCCGTTACTTTTTCCACTTGTGATCTGCCAAGAGTATTTCCCCTTTGCAAGGCTGCTGAATTCTGTCTTCTGTAAAAAGTAGGACTATTAAATGGAATAACTCTCTCTGAGATTTACTTCTGTTCCTGTTTTGATGGGTAAATACCGAGGCCCAGTGACTTTTCCCCCCTCTCTTCTGTGCCGATATTAAACACAAGACCCATCAAAAGTTAAAATCTTTCCCTACAGGTTTTGCAATAGTACTATTTAGAATAAAAATAGATAAATATGGAGAATAGACAAGCTAAAGAAGACAAAAGTGCAAGGCATCAGTCAGATGAAATATAGTTGCTACAGCTTGACAAGGACTGAGGTGCTGTTCATCCCAAATCTCTTCCTGAAATCCACCAGTTGTGGATGCTCAATGTATACACTTAATTAAACCTACAAATAGCTCAAACAAATTTGACCAAGTTGTTCAATGTTCTCAAGATTTCCCTATCACTCTGATATTTCAGAGCAGAACAGCAACTGCTGCTCAGCTCCTGTAAATGGAGGTCAAAAACACTCTTGAGAAAAAGTGTCTTGATGTGGAAATCCTGAAAATGAACAACACTTCATTAGAGAACCAGACATTACCTCTTCAATTATGACTGTTCTAGAACCACTAGAGCCCTGCTCATCCCTTCCTTAGCCCTTTTCTTGAAGGAAATCTCCAGCCAAACCAGAAAACCTAATCTTAACACTCCCAGCATTAATAGGGATGGAAAAACAATTTAGAGAAAACACTACTTCTTTTTTTTTTTTCTTGATAAAAACCTTTCATTTCTGCCCTCAGAAAAAGATATTAAAAAGAGGAGAAACCTGATTCTGCAGGTCACCCTGTCCTGACTAAATAATAGACTCAAACATTCTATAGCAAAAGGATAAGCAAGATAGAGAAGGTGGACATTATTTTTCTCACTTTGTCCTGAGTGACTTGCTCTGCCATGGAGAGGAAGTGAGATTGTTTCACTCTGAAGCAGGTGGGTTGTTTCTGCAGTTTGGAATGAAGCATCACAAAGAATTTAGTGCATATCAAACCTGTAATCCCTGTACGCTGTATGAAAGAGGGCCTGCTCACCACACCCATTGCTGCAACACAGCCACACCACAGAGATAACGATGGAGAAGAAGATTGTGTACCCGCAATCAAGAACCAGAGCAGGTTAACAGAGCACAGTGAACATTACTACAGTTTACAGGGCTCAGAGCCTCAGTGTTGCAAAGCCTGACACTGACTAACCAAGCCCTACACATAAGGAGGACTTATCTAATACCAAATCTGATAGAAAGTTACTGAGGAGGAACCTTGCATCCTAACATTTGTGTACCTGTGGCTGGTACACAGGCTAGTGAGAGAAATCTCCCACTCAGTGTCCTACAGCATCCTGGGTTTCCCTCAGAGGCTTCCTGTCCAAGTTGTGCCAGTTTATGGACACTGATGTCCTGATGGTGCCCAAGTGATGGTGCTCTAGGCATGTCCTGAGATAGCCAAAGGCACCTGCTTTCTCCCTCAGATGACTCACCAGCTGTCACAGGAGAAACTGTGGTTGTGCTGCATCATATAAGGAAAGCCATTCTCTCACTAAGGAAAAATGGCACTCCTGTAAATATACATTGTAATTCTGGGAGGGTGTTTTTGGTGATTAGTGTTCAAAGGACCCAGCCATTTCACTGAGGAAAGCACACTCCAGAAAGCATACTGCCCCAAAGAACCCATTCCTACAAAAGCCAAGACTAGGAGCAGGAAATACAGTCACATCTGCAGAAGAGAAGCAAAAGGAATTTACTTAAGTGTTGCACAGAAGGCCTGTGGCCAAGACCAGCTACTTTGAGACGTGTCAATCCAACAGCTAAGACACAAGATGCTGCTTCCTTTGCAAGCCCAGTGTTCTGACAAACCTTTAGCTTGATTTTGAGCCTTTCATTTCTCTTCACTTTCACTGCTAAAACTAGTATTGATTCTCCCAGGAGAAAGAAAGTATTTCTTTGCCTCTCTGAGGTGCCATGGCAATTAAGATGGGTATAACTTTTTAGGAAGGTACAGAAATGGAAGGCACTTAGAAGTTCAAAGCAATATTATTATATAGCTCAGAAAATGACACAATATGCTGACAGAAATTATGCAGTATACTGCTTAATAAACTTACAGCCAGCATAGTAAAAATTCTGTCAGTAATAAACTCCTTTCCCAGTTGACTGCAGTCCTGTGTTGCCAGAAATTATCACCTCCTTGCAGGTCCTATAGCACTCAACCTTCATACTCAGTAAAATGGTACTCCAATGACATTGGCAGCCATATTATTTATTACCTACAGTAATGAAAAATACAAATAATTGACCTTGGAATTCTTAGGCTTACTGCTAAATTGACCCATTAAAAAAGTAATAATATTTTATGCACACTTAGGTGAATGTGTTTCCATGTAAGTGAGTATGCCATCAAGATGTGGATCTGCCTGTACTTAATATCTTGGAGGTAACTTTTATTCCCTTTTACATTTCTCTTCCTTGCTGCCCCAGGGGTAACTTATACTATGTCTTATAGCAGAACCACCTGGGCAATCTGTTCTTGTGTCCCTGTCTGGCCTACAAAGTTACCAACGCACATCCAGAAGGCTTAAAAACAATACCAAACAACAATAAACCATTAGCTGATATTTTTTCTACTTTTAGCACAGTGTGAGCTTTTCATATATTTTAAAAATAGTCATGAATGATGTATTTGTGCACGTGGGTGATTTGGGAGAAAAAGCACGTCACCACACATGCCAATGGCCAGTAATATCCATGGGACCATTTTGAAAGGCCTCTGATTTACATCCTGTTAGTCATAAATGATCTGGACATCCATTATCTGATCAAAAACATCATCTTGTCCACTCGACTGTCAGCACTTTCTACGTGGAGAACAACACAATCCGAGAGTAATTTGTAAATAACGGGGCGAAAGCTGTTCATGTAAACAGATCAATGGACAAATGCATAAAGAGAATGGGGCCTCCTGACAGATTACTCATAAAAACAAGTTATTAGAATTCATTAAATAAGCATTACCAGTTTACCAGCTTTAACTATCACACTGCAGCAGATGATGGATTTCAGAAGACATGGCTCAGTAGTCTGAGTACAACATATTTGAAGTATTCAAATGCCCGTGAACTACTGGTTTGAATCCAAGCATAAGGCATAACATTTTGTCCCTGTATGGATGATAAGCCACATATTGGGTATTTACTGAATGTAGATAAGACTTAGAAAGCAGTCTCCCCTGCTGGGATAATAACAATCACATATTAGCTTTTCATTAAAGGAAAATAATTAGTCAACAGTGTCCTTGGCCAATTTTCTCAAGTCCGGCACGAGCATGCTATGCGTGACTCACATCTCTCTGCTCATTGCAAAGCTTTGGAGAGAGGCTTTTTATTCTACACAAATCACACATTTCTGTTTCTGTGTAGTCCCTTGCCTTGTCACACTGCTCTGAAAGCTAAGTGCAGACCATAGAAGCTACAGGTTCTGACTTTCCATTACTAACATCACTAATGGAGACAGAGTCCGTTTCCTATTGCCATCCAAATCAAAAGATGAGCCATAAGCCAAATTCAGCTGAGTTCTAAAATGCAGTCAAAACAAGGGTCACAGAAGTTATATGGTGGGGTGTAATGGCAGGGGGAGAGGGGAACCCCTAGAACCCTCTGCCACCCTGGTTGGATTCTCTAGTGTCTACAAATAACTTCTATTTCAAAGGCTGTTGATGCTGTGTGATTTTCAGAGAAACTACAGCAGGGTATGACAACAGAGTGCTTATCACATCCGTGGGTGGGACATCCAGATTTAGAGAAAGCTGCTGTCTGCACCATCTGATTCAAACCGTGGGGCAGGCAGTGCTGACCCTATCTGTAGCTAGCCAAAGCTGAGTGCCAGAGTATGCCTGGTCAAACAGTGTAAGTGGGGACTGCAATTCATCACAGGATACCAACTGTGCAGCCAGAAATATGCTATCACCAATGTTAGAGCCATAAATCTTTACCTGAATCCTACCAAAAGGTTTAAGCATCATCCTGATGAGATTCTTCTTTTTACCTTTGCTCTGAGAGAGGACTCATGACTTGAAATTGATTCAGAGAAAAGTTATTGTGTGAAATGGACAAATTCTAAGACCAGTCTGGTTCCTTCTTGCACTAGAATTTGCTTATGAATCTTTAAAAAAAGCACACAAAAAATAAATAAAGGAGAACTGAGCAAGTCATTTGGCAACAATTATAATGAAGAGGGAAGTGCTTTTCCAACCAGTAATGTCTCAAGAACAATACAGATTCATTGTAGTGTGGGAAACATCTAAATTCTTTTGATATATGTACAGAGCTGTTACCTTGTGATATATCTTCTAAGAGTGTGATGACCAAATGCCACAAGGCCTTCTCAGAAATGTAGTATGGACCTAATAAATACATAAATAATCCAACATTTCTTTGACATTTATTGACTTCCCAGGGGCTTACAGAATCTAAAAGACCAGAATTTTAAGTAGTGTTGCCTTGTGTAGTTGAAAGTCAAAAGATGGAAGGACTTTGTTTACCTGTAGTCTGAGATGCTAAGAAAATATGAGAAGCTGAAAGTGGAGAAGTAGCTACTGAGTTTGTTCTGAAGCCAGAGATAACATGGGTTTAGATCTCTGACGCAGAGAGCAGAGAGCCCGTAAGTTGAACCTCATCTTTCAGAGTAAGCTGTGGTTGGTGTTTAATGTTCGTATTCCATAAAAGAAGAATTTAAGGTTGAGCACTGTTCTAGATGCCTTCTCACGACAGAATACTTGAGACTTCCCCTTTGCCCAGTCTATTAAAATATGGATACTGCTACAATCATTCAGCACAGAACCAAGAAAAAGAGTTTTTACCCCCTACTACTCCACCTCCCTGCCCACCCCCTCATCCATATCAGACAGTGGTAAATGGGAAACATATTTTGCCATTATTCAGGTATTTTGTCTTTCTACAAGATGCTTCTTCCAATCGTGGCTTATGCAGGTACTCAGTTTGGAAAAGAAGGAATGTACCGAGGAGGATTTTATGAAGCAAAACTAGCTTTATTGGTGATAGCTGATCCAATATTTTGCTGTTTGCTTAAAATGTATTGTTGCTGTAAGCAACACACTGAATTGCAAAACTACGACTGCAAATAGTTTATATGTCTGTGTGTACACATCAGCAACAAAGCAGAATGCAAAGACGTTGGAATAACTCAAACTCTAATTCAGCTATCATGCTTGCAGAGCTTGATTTACTGTTTTTAAAAGGGTAGCTTCTCTATGCTGGAGCTGTCTTAAGCATCATTAAAATACAAAAATTTGTTGCCAGCAAGAACATACATATGTTTTTACAACAGCTCATCTCAAATATCATAACTCATCTGACAACAATTGTAAACCAGCATAAGATGGGGCTGAGTCCTGAGTCAAGCCTCATGTATCCCCCCAAAATAGCAATCAGCCTCAACATTATGGAAAAACAGATTGTCAGCTTAATTTCCAGGACTAAAGCACAGAGAACAAGGGTCCAGATCCAGACCCACCAACTCGACTGCCAGACTGTGGGTTGCTCTGGTGTGAGCTCCTCTTTCCTCTATCTCAAAAATCCTGCTCTGCTCTGGAATGGTAATATATACTTTTAAAATCAGCATTACAAAGGGCTGCCCATGTCTACCATGAAATATTCACAGCAAGTCTAGCTTGAAGTCACTTGTTTTGGTGGTTTTGGTTGAACCTAAGACAGGGAGATATATCAGATGCACCCAGTGGATTCAACAAAGAATCACACTGAAAAAGTTTCCTCTTTTTAAGTTCTTATGCTCTTTAAGCATAAGAAAATCCAGGAAATTATTAGACTTTTTATGTCACATTTGCACATTTTTTGTGAACATAATGAATCTAGTACAGCTTCTCAGTCTGAATTCTTCACCCAGTGAGTTGTAAGGACCGACCACACAAATGAAGCCTAACCAGAAATCACGGAACTGATCTGCTGAAGGGCTCACTAGCCTCAGCTCCTGCTGAAGGTCACCCCTGTCTTCACTCCCCTTGCGAGTCAGCTCCATTGCCTCACTTAAAACATCCTACAGCTAGCAGAGGGTTGCTCCTCAGCCAGCTACTCCCAGTAGCCCCACCTCATTCCCTTGGCCCAGGGGCTGACAGGAGCCCTGCTCTTGGTGTGGTGTTTTTCACATCACAGCCCTCAGAACACTGTGCTCTGCTGAGCGTTGTGTACTGCTCTCTGAGGCATGGCATTACAGCTCTGTTCTCTCAATAGAACTCCTCGTCCCCAGCTTCACTGCTCTGTGCTCTGTACCACAGCTCAGGGCAGCCCCAGCGTCCGCCAGCGCTGCAGCGCTGCCCCAAACAGGGGGGTTGTCATTATGATGATGGGGAATCCAGCAACAGCAGCTCCCACCGGCAACTGGCAAAAACAGATTTACAACAGCATCTCGCCCGGGCTCGTCCTTCTCCCTCAGGAGCTAAAGGCTCTGTCTTAAAAAATTCACTCACTAAATAATGCAGAAGGAGCTTTTCAAACTTACTCGAAACATTTCTAACAGGCTGCCAAGCTGCATGCCTGTACTGGTTATGCAAAGCGCAGTCATCCTGGTGTTATCCTGCTGGTTGACACAGAGCCCTGGTACTCACCTGCTCCAAAGATACTTGCAAATAACCACTGTCCTCAACAGGCCACATGATATCTTGGCATCTCTCTTCCAGTTTCCTGTATATCCTTCACTTATCCAAGCATGTTTCTGGTAAGCAAATTGCCTTCAAAGCACTGTGGGTGAAAGGGAAAACCTGTCAAAGTTCAGTAACCACATTTCTTTCTCACTTTTGCACAAGAGACTAAAGTTATAGCAAGGAAAAGCAAAATGAACACCTGAGATGTTCCTCAAGATTGCTTTCTGTCAGAGCAAACAAAGAAAAGAGCCATGACCCAGAAGCACACAGCACCTAAAGGCCTGTAAAAATAACCAGCACTCAGAGGAATTTCCTAAAGAAAACAAACAAACAAACAAAAAGAAAAATCACACCAAAAAACACCCAAACTACAACAACAACAAAAAAACCAACCAAACAAACAAACAAAAAACCAAACAAAAATACACAGACAGTTTTAAGATTATAAACCAATAATCAAAATTTCTGTCGTTTTTCAAAAAAGACATTACCTCTCATTAGACAGAGGGGCATGACATTCCCACAGAAACTCACATGAAATACTGATGTTAAGAGCCACGTGAGACAAACAAGCACCAAGTTCCTTGCCTTGTGCATTCTTCCCACCCCACAAATGATACATCCACCCTTTAAAGAAGGAAATCTCATGGATGCCTTACATAAAACCGGAACTAAACAGTCCCCACTTCAGTTTCACACATCCTCTAGGTATTGCAATAATCTCTGTCAAAATCAGAAACATTTCTCACTTTGTTTTCCAGAAGACAAGGCATAGTGATACTTTTTTATGTCAGGATCTTTTGTCTTTGTTTTAATTTATACAAAGACCTTCTGCTTCCCAGTCCCTGAATACATTCAGGTAGGCTCTTTCTAGGATAATGCAAAAGGTACAGAAAGAAGACCAGGGAACCCACAACTAAGGATTTCCTTGAGTGAGGTGTTGCTGGAGAGGCTGAGCTGAGATAGCCCACACTGATGTGCAGAGTTGAGCTGCCTGACCGTGAGGGTCTGTGAGGGACAGGGAAGGACGTCACCTCAGGAAGCCTGGGGCTTAATCCAGAGTGAAAGCAAATAGCTGGCTATTAACCTACAGCACATAAAGCTTTTGAAAACCTGGCATGAGGGAGTGAGTTGCTTTCCCGGTAATCACTGCTCGTTTATCTCTCCCATATTTCTGATTATGCTATTCTGAGACACTTAATGGCCAAACCCATCCTCCCTTTCTGCTTTCACACTGCTGACCTCTTTCTTTTCATAAGTTTCTCGATCACCCCAAAGTCAGGCAGTTCCAATTTCAGATGTGATCTTTGTGTCCCCCCTTCACATGTTTACAGGGCTGCTGCCTTTCCCTGTCTCCAGACCCCTTTGAGCGAAGAACTGCCTTGCCCAAGTGTAAGCTGGATGACAACTCCTCTCAGTAAAAATATGCTGCTTCTTTCTCACAGTGTCTCCGTCCCTTGCAGCTGCCCAAGCTATCAGTTTCGTATTTTAAAACTTGAGCAGAAAACATGAGCCCCACATCTCAGAAAACCTCAAACTGCTGGGAAATAACCATCTTGCAGCTGTACACTGTAAAAAGCTCCTGCAGAGCATTCTCCTTTGCCTGAGTCTGTGGTTTCACCCTGTGATCCCACCTGTGCACAAGCACAGCTCTCCCAGACAGAGTCTCAGAGCACACACAGCTGGCAGGAGACTTCTGATAGTGGGGCTGTCGCGTGTCAAAAGCTTTTCGATAGAGGCTGTAGCAGTGAAGAGCAAACTAACTGTATGCTAAAAATAATCACTGACAACCATTTCTCAGCTTGAACCCGAGTTAAAAATTACCAAGACTCACACAAAAACTGTGCCACTGGCAGCAGCTGGAAATTGGCTTTTTCTTCATTTAATGGCTTTGATCTAGACAAACCACTGTAGGTAACAGATGCTTTACAAAGCATTTGGGGTTTTATAGGTTAATCTGCTTTAAGGAGATGGAAGATGATTAAAGGAGGAATTAGTATTCCTTGTAAGGGAAGCCTTGAGTTTTGTGCATAGAAGGCCGCCCGTAGTCTCAGCCTTATCTTTCTTCTCAAGTAAAGCTGCCTTCATTCCTCGTTTTTCATGGCTCAGAGAAGCTGGCCCCAAAGACAGCAAGACAGCTACTTTCTTAGTCACGCCTCCACTGCCATCTAGCGCCTCCAGCACAGACTGCAGGGGCCTCTTTTGCTTTACGAACTTGTCACAAAAGATAAAAAGTCCTAAGGTTCATGTCAAACCTCAATTTTTCATTCGGAAACCAATCTTTGTGATACCACTATAGATTTTTTTCTGAGACCAGATCAGACTTGCTGTAATGAGGTGGGGTTTTTTTGCAGCCTGAAGTATGAGCTACCCCTCCTGACTGTCTGGGCTGAGGGGTGATTTCAAATACCGTGTCAGTCACACTCAGTGAACTGGAATAGCAATGCTGTTTATCTGGTTTTGGTTAGGACTGAGAGACTTTTCACAGGGACTTGGGTCTCCAAAGGAGAAGCAGCTATAGTCACACAATAATGTGAGCAGTGTTCATTAGCTTCAGGAAAACAACACAGAGGAAAGGTGACTGCAGATAGAAAAGTGACTGGGTCTTGTTTTCTTCTCGTACCATTCTGCTCTTTTGAGCAGAATTACATGAATGAATTACATCATTTTTTTCAGTGAAAAAAAGCAGAAAGCCTGGACATGAAAGCATATTATGGACACAGGCTTTTACAGATGCCATAATACTTCTACCTTGTTAAGTCATGTTAAATATTTAGGGACTGATCCAACTCTGAGAAGACACTATGTAAGCTTTACATCATTCCACTACATGTTTCTATACCAAAAAAAGCCATTTCCAACCTATCCAACTCATCTCCATTCTACTGGCTCCACTAGAAAGGCAACGCTGTGAAGCACAGCATGTTCCCTTCCTTACCTTTTCCAAAGAGCTCCTTGCAGGTAGCGGGCAGCTGTTAGTGATGTTATGTTTCAGCTCACTGACTCCACCACTCTTGCCTGTTTTTTTCTCAACTGTGAGACTGGTGGACTGCAAAACCACAGGATTCCAATGTACACAGAATCAATGGAGTCTCTTGCAAAACTTTGTCAAGAGACCCCAACTCATAGTGTGACTATCATTAGAGGTAGACCATTATCCCTTTTCCATACAGACACGAAGAATAAAAAAGGCAGCATGTTCAGTGGCAGATTGAAATAAAAATAAAGTCTTCCATTCCAGTCCCCCACCACCTCTAACACAGAGCTGAGGCACACCTGCCATGGCTTGTTCTCAGGGCAGTCATTTTCTCACAATTTCAACAGGAGGTGACACTGAGCTTTTAATCAGCGTTGTCTCCACTAATGCATTAAGTCTTCGTAGGAAGTTAAAGCAGCAGCTCTGTTTCAGGTCTACTAAGCAAGGGTGCTCAGTGCCATGGTATCCCTGTGTTGCGTGTCTCCTCATGAGGAAACTGAGGCATGAAGTGAACCCAGGAACGTTAGGATGTACTCCAGACCTCCATCCACCACTCATTTAAAGCTCTGGTAAGTGTAGTGAATTTAAACGTTATTAAAAAATCCAGGACTATACACAGTGCTCCATAATCACTTAAAACCCGAAGAGTATATTTTGAAAACTCAGTACAGGTTCATATGCAAATTCATTATATTCTGATTTCAGAGCACTGTCCCAAAAGAGAGAAACCTAAACAGAGAATCTCTAGAGCATCAGAAAAATGCAGCATGCAAGACACATTTCTCTCATTTGCAGTAGAGGACACTGGTAATATTTGCAAGGTGCTGAGGTCCTTGGAGATTAAAGCGGGATGTGGCCCACAATCTTTTGAAGTGGTAGAAATGGGGAGAAAAAGACATTTCAGTTACATAGTGCTAGGCTAAAAGATCACAGGGCAGAAAACACCACCACACTTTGAATCAGCATATTGCTGTAGAGGAAACTAGCTACTTTTTCGGGGAAACTGCCTTCTGAAATGACTTAGTATGGATAACAAATGCCAGCTGAAGTCTTCAAAGGCATCTGAGGATGCAGTATATGTTCATCAGGGAGGTTGCTAAACACAGAATTTCTGTAATCCCATTCTGATGTAATAAAAGCAACCAAGCAACCAAGCACCCTTTCTGCATCAGGCTTCTTGAAAAAAAAAAGAAATTAAAAAAAATTTTTTTTTTAAAAGTGCTTCAAAGGAAAAGAAAGAAAATCCACCAGACTATTACATTACAGTGCCTGATTGTATAATAGAAGTGATCAAAAACCTGCCTGACTTCCAGAAGGTTGAGTTCTACAAAGAAAGTACAGAAGATTGGCATCTATCATTCCCAAGTCACCATGTCACAAGAAAAACACTCAACTTCATTCCTTAATACTACAATTGAGGATGTTACCCAGGTAGCCATCCTATATGGCACTGGAAAGTGTGTGTGGGAAAGTAAAAATAGAGGTAAGGTGACTTGTGCCTTGGGGGCTAAAACACCACAAGAAATTTCAGATGCCTACACAGCCTTTCTGATGCCTCCTTGCAGAGCCTGGTATAGATTAATTTTATTTATAAAAATCAATAGTGACAATATTCAGATTCAGCACAAGAAAAATATAATTGGCTCCAGTACAGAAGTGAAATGGTTCAATTGTTCAAAATATGAAGACTGTTGCATTTTCATGTGGCTAAGTATTTGTTTGAGAAAGAAATAGATAGTGATAGATGTCTCTGAGCATTCACCATTTTAAAAGTGCAAACAGGAAAGGAGAATGAAACTAAGGTATGTACTGAATGTATTTACATATGGTGAGGCTGGAATTTTTGGTGTGGAGATGTACTAGAACTAATACTTAGAAAAAATATTTATATCATCCTCACTATGGTATTTGAAATGAGTCTCCCACGTGGAGTAACACGAGGAATTCCCATTGGCTTGGGAAGTAGGTGTTCACAGTTGATATATCTGTATGAAAGCATTCATCTAATCAATGTATTTTGTCTCTCAGGGCAGAATCACAGGTGTTTCATGAAGGACTCAATCCATCCCACAAGTAAATACTAGAGTTTAATAAAGATACATTCTGCAGTATCAGCCTTGCTTTTATCTTGAATTGGGAAGAAAAGTTGAATGATCTCCCTGCATGCCTTACACAGATCATAAACAAAAGCAATGATGCTGTTTCAAAATCCTTAACAGAACAGCCACCTACAAAAGAGAAGTAGAAGCTCTCCCACCCTTTGTCTCACCACTCTACTGAGGCAGGCCCTAAAAATGCACAGCCTATCTGGCAAGGAGGTGGACTGAATGGTCAACAGGGTGTTCTCAGCCTCCTCCTTCTGCTACAGGCTTGCCCTGCTGCACTGAGCATCTTTCGTATAATGCTGGCAAAACAATTTATTTCAGAGAAAGTATCAGCTGAGCAGAAGGAAAAAAATAAGCTGAACCATTAAACAGCAACCTTAGAGTGAACAGGAAATAGGCAGCTTATGCCAGAGACATTGTGCATCCCAGTGAAGCTTTACAGATCTCTGCACCAAGCCATTTGTGTGCACCTCCGTCAGCACAAAACCTGCCTGATCTCTTGCCAGTGAACACTACCATTTATTGCTCCCACTACAAGAGCAATCACATCCACAGGGAATACGGACATCCTTTACAGGATTTTCTGTTAGCCATTGCCAGCTGCTCTTTCAAGTGACTGTTAACACTATATAATCAAGCTAAGAGGCTACAGAGTCACTCCTGCGTGATCTCAGATTGGCCAATGTACACGAAGTTTCCCAAATCCTTGTAAGGGTGGTGGTAGTAACAGAGAAATATTTGCCCTTTTCATACAGCTCTGTTGTTATGCTCACAGGGAAGGAGTGCAGCCAGAATCAAGACTGATTCACACATCACAGACATGCCTTTCAGCTCCATAACCCGTTCTCATGTTTTCTAACCTTTTCTGATTCTACTGTTCTTGGGAAACAGCAGTGCCTATAATTAGCTAAACAACATTCGCTTTTTAGCAACAATGAAGACTTGTATTCTCTATAGGCATTTTAACTGAATCATTGTTCATGGAAAACAGTAAGGAAGATGGCTATATTTTCCAGCAGACACTGAACAAAGGAAGCCAAGCTAAACCCAGATTGTTCTTTGCTTTTCACTGTACTATCTGTGAACATGTGTGTAGTCTGGGGTTTTTTGTTGGTGATGCTGTTTGGTTTTTTTAATAGTCATTTCGGTGTTACCTCCTCTGTCTCAGACCATGAAGGACCCCCAGACTCTGGCTGCATAACATTAGACTAATATTACACACTAGGTTCAGCTTCCTCTTACACACCCCTCAAGTTAATACTGTACTGAGCTACCCTCTACTACAGTACTGTCTTTGAAATGCATCTGTGAGCACAGTAAAACCAAAAATTACTGTTTTCCTGCCCTAAGTGAAGTTTAAACTCAGTCAGGTACACTTGATACCAACAGAAAAGCCATTTAAAAAGAAAATTAAAAGGTCAACACTCCAACAAATACTTTTAGGATACTTTCATCTCTGCTTTCCAGAGACATGTCTAGGTTTAGCCTGCGGTACACAAAAGTAAGAGTCAGGTTTAATGCACTCATTGCAAAGTTACTGGGAGCCCCTGACAAAACTGGTGTTGGATTTTGTGTCTGTTTCTAACCTTATCCAAACATAATTCCTTGAGGGGAAAAAAAAAAAACACAGTTTCACAGTTGTTTGTCTTAGCCACTACGAAAACCACAGAGAAGTATCTTGGCACACAGCAAAAGCTCAGCAATGCTGCTGCAGCACACATTTTCCTCTGCTCAATTACTAGTGGGCGTTTTGGGCTTTTTTTAGAATACAAGTTCTAGAAACACAACCCTTATTGTTTCAGCAACACTTGGGCATAAATGCAGGGAACACAGCAAGAGGAATTTGCTCATACTGACTTTTCCATGCACACTACTCTCAGAATTCTAAAAAAGCTACCTGATGATTCCACTACCAGCCTAGGAAGTCTTCAAAACTAGAGGGTTTTTACAACCTCCCTGTCTGCCACTCCCAGCATGTGCTAGACTTGTATGAATGTAGTACTTACAAAGAGTTTAAAAACAAATAAAAACAAACAAAACAAAAACACAAACAAAAACCCAAACAAAACAAAACAAAACAACAAAACAAAAAAACATCAAAGAGAGGATAATAAAGTCTCCAAGCACTGTCCCTCTTTGGCCATACTGCTGAAATCATCAAAGACAGTTATAATTACGATGGTTAATTTCATAATACCCACACCCCTCCAGAAAATGGACTCTGGACAGAAACTTCAGGTAAACCAATGAAAATTTATTAAGTGAAAACAAACAACCTGCTGCTACGATGCAATAAAACTGACTCTATAAGGCAAAAGCAAACCACTACCACTCAAAATCAAATCTGGAAGTAGAAATTCATTTTTGATACAGAGATACAAGGAGGCAGTTGCAAAAGGAACCATCATGTGTAGCCTAAAGTAAGTCTCCTGTAATTTTAAAGCAAAGGAGTCCCAGTGTTTTGCAGGAGTTTGAAAATCCCAAGAACTGCTCACATCTAACCTCAAAGGTGGGGTAGCAGAGAAGGGACAGAACTGATTTTGATGCAGTGTTTGTGTAGGTGATAGCACATACCTGGTTACTGGAAGGCAATAATTCCAGGGTAAGTCATATCTACTGGCATGATGCACTGCGAAACATAACTAGCTCTATGGAATTTCTCCCTTCCTTGTAAAATCAAACCCTAAAGTTTAGCTTAAAATTAAAATAGTGTATTTGAAGCTAGATTCAAAAGGATATTCAAAATAAGCCTTTAAACCATAAAAAGTACAACACTGTTTCAAAACCTAGAAACTAACTTTCAGCTAAATCTCACAAGACCTTAGTACTCAGCAGTTTTGCATCACTGGTCCTCAAACACAATTTAATTCCCCTACTAAATTAAAAAAAAATCAAAAAACCAGAAAGAAGCAAAATGTATATTGAGTGGTATAAGAAAATAATTTTATCAATAGCACAAGTCCTAATGCATATGAATTTTGAGACATTTTTAATAAGGACTGGTAGGCTATACTCTTCCAATCCAATTAAGTTAATGCCAAGCATATTTATCAGAAATCACAATGGAAAAATTGTCAGCTTTCGTGCTGGAGAAAAGCAAGACCCATTTACAGAAGCATTCTGCACAAATAAAGCATTTTTAAGTGTTTTATTTGTCCATTTGGAATGATTAGCATTTATAATCAACAACATAAATCCACCCCTCAGTGAAAAACCTGACAGCTTGTTATTGCCAAACATATTACAGTCTACTGAAGGGTGAAGAATTACAGACATATAAAGATGAATAACATTATGTCACCATTAAATCACTTACTCTGTTCATAACACTTTAATCCTCAAACATTGTAAATTCAGATTAGGAAAAAAAAGATCAACATTTCCAGTTATAAAATACATTGTGTTTAGTGCACAATGTAACAGTACAGCTTATTACACTAGTGCATTAGAAAGTAAAAAAAATGGACAGCTCCTTTGGAATAACTGCATCACTGCTGATCTCACTCTGCTTGCAGCCACAGAAGGTACCAGGAAGTCTCCAAGAAGCATCCAACTACGAAAATCCATCACAGCTAAAACAAATTTATTCTAAGATTATTATACTCATACTACTTGAATATGAGGACCTAAAAATTAGATTCCTTTGCATGTGGAGTGACCAGTGACATTCCTTAGGAAATCAAGCATGTAATGAACAAATCTGCAGCCATACTTGAAAATGACATGGAAAAATGCTTTTCCTTTTTCACCCACATAAGTAAACAGTTACTTAACATTTGGAAGCCTTCTACTAGAGTTGTAAAGTTTAGTGGTTGAAACCATTTTTCAAGGTTTCTGGAATGTATGAAATTTCCAAGTATGAGTAAGTAGTATCAATGTAACAGCTAAAAGACACAACATTTTTACTTACTAGAGATGTAATTTTAAGAACTCTTCTCCAGAAATGAAAATGGAAGATCAAAGCATTCCTGGAAAATTTTTATAAAGTTGTATAACATTAACTTTAT
This sequence comes from Picathartes gymnocephalus, assembly GCA_013390045.1. NCBI lineage: Eukaryota > Metazoa > Chordata > Aves > Passeriformes > Picathartidae > Picathartes > Picathartes gymnocephalus. The sequence continues at coordinate 9,390 of WEKY01059694.1, read as the reverse complement.
ATTAGATGACAGCTTCAAAGACTGAAGTTAACAATTACTGGAATCAGCCTTCAAAATAACGGGGATCAGAAAAATAATCTCTATAAATCAAAGTACACTGCAAATTTTTTTCTCCAGGTATTGCCTACTACAAATGGCCTCATACAGCTACTAGAGCCCTATCAAGTATGTGGAATGACTTGCTTGTCACTTAATCAGGATGTGAATCTGAAAAGCAGATGGACACAGGAGGCACATTTCATTATGGGAATAGACATCATCTTCATTCAAACTGACCAAAAACAAACAAGAAAAATTCTGGAGCCAATTGAACTGCAAATGTGTGTGAGGAAAAACCATCCAGTATCTCATATTCTCAATTAATTGCTTTTTTTCTAACACAGTAACTTGGGGAAAAAAATTAAATGAATCAACAGCAAAACAGAATCCCTCCATTCCCAAGGATCTGATTTATCCTCTGAACTTCATGATAGCTAGGAAAAATTTAAAAACAGACACTCTTTTGTCATTACCACTGCTTGGCACACCAAACAATTCCCTCTGCGTCCACCTACTGACACTTATCTTACTATCAGATTGCAAACTCTTAAAGGCAAGGATTGATTTTTAAATTTCTTTCATACCAGGAAGTAATACTATTCCTATCTCCTCTGTGCCATAGAGTAATACAATAAACTAAATATCATTGTTAGGCTTTAATTATTTTCTATTCAAAGCTCTAAATCCACCAAAAGTGAGAGAACTTTGCCCAAGCTTCTAGGAACAAAAGGCCACTTTCCACATGTGATCTGACATGAAAATATCCATGATTCAACGTTTTTACTCTTTGCACTATGCAAAAAAACCCCCACTATATTATCATCAAGAAACTGTAAATTATGATATCTTTTCATCCATTTCAGCCCTTTCAGTGGAAAGAGGAGGTAGATTAGAAGTAAGCCACATCCTGCACTCCCTGATCAGTCACAAGGCACATTTTCAGTTCACTGAAAATAGGATATATTTTAAGGCTGGCAACAAAAGTTGGAAGCAGTAATCAAATGCACTGGGAGTACTGTAATGTCTCGTCACAGACTGTAGCAAAAGAACAGACAAAACATCTTTTTTTTACTATAGGAAATCTAGGTACTTTATCTAAATGAAATGTGAGAATGATAGACCTGCAAAAGTATGGGGCCCACTGGCTCATAAAGCTTACTGGCATTTAATTCTTTCTTTCACAGTGAAAGCAATGGACATAACAGTGGAAGTGTTAAAAAATGCAGCTTAAGATGCATCTGTCTTCTGTTAACTTCTAAAGTTATCTTAGAAGTGAGCTGGTAAGTTAAGATGTTGTTATTAAAAGATATTTAAACCCAAGAATTTGTTTTCATCATTACCTTAACTAAAATTTACCCCCAAAAACTGAAGGGCAAAAATCCCACAGCAACAGGGGATAAAGCTACAATCATGTTGATATCTACTCAAGTAAACCTTTAACAAATAATACAGACTGAAGCCAGACTCTTTGCCAAGAGATCAATCACAGTTTAGCACTCAGCTCTCCTGCAAGTTTGACTTGGCTCTTATTCAAAGTAACACGAGCACCAGGTTCTCCAAATGCCAAAGCCACCTCAGTAAGCTTCAACATGAAAATTGTCAAACTGTGCAAACTCAAACGAGCGAGTTCCGAGAGCAGCCCAGCCATTCCTCGGTTTGGACACGGTGACATTCTCCCAGAGCAGATAACCATTTAACAGTCCTGAGGCAGAGTTGCCCTGTCAAAAAAAGGAAGATGTTAGCTCTGTAAAACCCAGGGTCTGTGTAGACACTGAGCCTGCTCACTTGAGAGACAAGACGAAATAGAAGGATGTCAAGTCAACTTTCAACTACATTTCACACATTTTTCATGCAGAGATGCATCTAAATATCGCAGCGAATCCTCTGGTGTCTATCAGCCTTGTGAAACAGATCTAATGCCTTTACAGTGAATACATAAAAGGCTCCTATTCTCCTACTCACAGCTTTACTAATTCAGTGTAGAACCTGAAGGGTAAACTGGTTTTCCTCTTCCTTGTATAAGACTTTCAAACAGCCCAACTTTCTTAAGGTGATATGACGCACTTGGCACTGATTCTGCAGAATTAGGCAGAAGTCAAAAGTAAAGACGTAATTTAGTCATTAAGCCAAGACAAAGAGGAGACAGCAGAACTTTCAAGTATCACTCAAGACACTTCAAGGCATTGAAATTAAAAGCAGTTTCAGAAAAAAATTACAATTTATCTTTTTTGTTTTCCCCTAAACAGTATTTAGAAAAAAGTACTTCAGTTTACTTGTATTTCTTAATCTGAAAGACAATTATAGACACAGTTAAAAGCAAACAATGTCTTTCAAGAAGGAGTCAGTGTGAGAATTATTTTAAAATGGCTCTGTACTTCGGTCATTACATCAAAAGCATATTAGGTACACAATACTTTAACAGCGCAGATGGAAGTTTGAAGCACTGTAATTTTAAAATTACCATCACTGTTTTGAGTTTTAAGTGATTAATGTTCATCTTCAGTAACCCAATGTCTTGGCCCATTTTACAGATGGCAAGCATTGTCACAAATGTAGGTCTACCAAAGCCAAAACTAAACTACATCCATTTCAGTGAATGCCTCAGGTACAAATGTGCCTTTATCTCCAAATGTGATAGTACAAGAGACAAAAACCAGCTTCTAATACTCAGTGGCATTTTAGCATCAGGGACTCAGCATAAATTTAAAAGAGTTACATTCAGTAGTAGATCTCCCCAGCTAGGATTCAAGCTTCCCCACATTTCAGACCAGTTGCAGTTCCAAATCTTACATTAGACTAAGGGAATAGGCATTCAGAAGAGGAACTTAAAACCTTTTAGGTACTTGCACCAACGTCACACCCATTGAAGTGCACAGGGATATTTAAAGTACAGTTTGGGGCTACTTTCCTCACCAAGTCACTACGCTTAAAAAGAGTAGAGTGGGAGGAAAGGAAAAAATGTGGGCAGGCTTCTCATTAACTGCAGCCCATTTATACAGTAACACAGTGCCCGTGCTCTTCCACCACAGCAGAGAAGGAACTCAGCTTACCTGAGTTTCCCAGTCCTTTATTAGCTCCACATACAAGGCCTTAGCTTTCAAAGGGAACTGGTGGGAGACAGATTTGTAACACAGGCTACTTTACTAGTTTACTNACAGGCTACTTTACTAGTTTACTATCTTAAGAACAGGAAGTCAAGCCACCATCTTTCTGTAAAATTAAACAAGGGACTTGCCTTCTACCTCCAGCTTTCAATTTAGCTTTCCAGCTATTTTCTGTACCTTCTACAGTTTCTCAAGATCTCTTTAAAAATACAGGCAGCAGAACTTGGTATGGTATTTTTATATTGGTTTAATATAATAGATATTATTTATGTTTTAGATGGGGAAAATTAATATAAGTATACCACCAACAGTATAGCACAGTTTTGTCTAAATCATTTAGGACTGAAAGTTTCATAACTGTTTTTCTAGCTTTTTGCCTATGTCCTTACCTGAATGTTGAGAGTAAGTGTGTGCCATGCATTAACCCGGACACCAGAAAGTCCTTTCATTAATATTTCTTCTCCCGCTGCAAAACATGCTTAGGTTAGCAAAGCGTTACTTCAGCCCTTTGCTGAAACTGATAAATACCAAGCCAAAAAAAAGATATCTATTTTTCAGAAGTGTTCAGGATTGACATTTTACCAAGTTCAGTTGCAGCATGGAAGGCTTAATATGCAAACCTGGACTCTGCATTATCAGTGCATTCTCCATTTTTGGCAAAATTGTTTTCTCACTGAAATCTCCAATGCTCTTGGCAATTTTTCACGAGATGAGGATTCACTCTATGGAGAGTATAGGTTCACAAAGTGTGAGTAGCTATCACTCTGCTCATTCTATAGATCTTCCTGTTTCTGTGTTGTTTGTAACTATTTTAAATCACAGGGTTTGAGCTGCCACACTATCATGTTGCTTAGTTCTACCCAAAATTTAAGCTAAGCAAAAATGGGGTGTGAATGACACCTGGAGGGAAGACCTGAAACAAATTAAGCGCTACAAGTCTTCAATTATTCAGTAGATAGGTTTATCTCCAAGATAATTTAACATTCAGGCTCCCTTTTAGAAAAATATAAAGATGACTGAAAATAGCTGTACGGAAAAAAATTATCATATTGTGTAACAAGAGTCTCAGCCTGAAATAATGGAGTGATTAATCAAAATCCATTCATTTCATCTAGGAAAAATTATTTCTGACAGCATGAGAAACTAATCAGGTAATGTTGCTAGGTCTTATTACAAATAAAAAATTGAGTTGATTCTAAACACAAGTATGTATTTCCATACAGCTGAAATTTAAGTTTTTACAGAGTTAGACATTGCAAAGTTTCCTAAGGCAGCGCTGGTACGTTAAGAGAAGCTATGTAAAAACTTCTTTATGCTACCTGTCAATGGTAAAAAAGGAAAGGAACACAGACACACACACAAAAAATATATCTTATCAGATATACTTTAGGTCTAGAAGCTACATTTGACTCATCAGCAACTATTGAAAATTTTAATTTATACTCATGAAGTGATAAGAAATGCATTTAAACAACTAAATATGCCACAATTTCAAAGCAAATTGAAAAGAACTTTTAGCTGTTGATGAAATACTATCATACACTCTTCCATGTGCCTGTCAAGTGCTCTACAGATGAACACACATGAATGTTAGCATCACAAGAAGAACATGTGCTCACTCCACTGAGCTACACTAACAGGAGGATGCATAATTTGAGGAAACAGGAGGCCACCTACGATCATCACTTAAGTCAGATATAAATACAGTGACTTGAACTGCCCTCTAAGAAAGGCCATTTCATGTCAAGCAGGGTGTTTTTAATATGTAGTTTAAGAATACAGATCTTTCTGTAATTAATATTGTATCAGAATTTTTATGAAAAGCAAAATAGTTCATTTTTGCTAGTGTAAAACAGACTTTGTCAGTGGAAAAATAAAAAACTCCAGAAAGCTGAGCCTGAGAAACGGGCAAGCCAGTAGCCTTCACATGCTTTCTCTACATATGAAAAGTGGCCATCATTAGAACACAACAGGTTAAATTCATAGTAATGACAAATGAACTATAAAATCTGAATGTTACCCATTTTTATCAAAGTTATCAAAATGACATGTCCATGTGCCAGCATCCACTTTTGCAAAGAGCTGCTTACCTAGGTCACCAGTGACTCTGTAGGTGCCATCTGCAAAAACCCAGAAGAAAATTCCTTTGGTACGTCGCACATATATCCCACCATTGTCAACTCTTCCTGCAATAAACACGCCCCCATCACGAGGTTTTTCTATGTAGATGTCACAAGTGACTGTCATGTTCACCCTGTAAGAGAAGTTTAGTGTTTCAATAAGGAAGGAAACCATTTTTTTGAGTAGGTAGTATGTAGAAATTATTTGATTTCCTGAGATTATAGTCCAGCTCAACAGTAAAGCACTGTGTTATGCATGCAATGAGAGCTGAAAAGAAGAATAAAGCAAAGTAATACCAGAATCATCAAATAGCACCTAGAAAATTTACACAACTTCCTCTTCCCCAAAGTTGCACTACAAGGCTCTTAATCGCAGAAATTATTTCCCTCTATTAATGCATATTCAAACTAAAAATCTACATCCCATGTCTGAAGTACTTGTAATACAGATACAGCCACAAGGTCACCTACTTAAGAAGGAATGATTATCAATAATTATTTACAGAATGTGAAAAGACTCTCTGTGACAGCAGCTCAGCAGATAACTGAATCAGAGAATATTTATTCTAGCAACTTTTCTTCTCACCTCTAACACAGTAGTAAGAATAACCTGACTTTTCATTCTAATGTAATGGTCCAGATTCTTGAATATATAGTCATTACACAAACAAGATTACTGTCTTGCATCCCCATATATTAAAAAAGAGACCCCCCCACACATTTTCCTTAAGCCATTATAGAGACGAAAAGCAATACAGAATTAATTACATAGTAATACCGTCAGAATATACCTAGCTTAAATAAAACCATCAGAGTGAAACACTAACAAATTCAGGATTAGAGAACAAAAAGCTTTCACATGCATAAGTATAAAATCCAAACTAAAACTGACTAAATAATCCTGAAATTGAATCATGATAAATTGCCACCGACAACTGAAGTAAAGTATCCTGCTGAGAGCAAGATTGGTTCAGAATTTCAATAGCAGGTGTTCATTGTTAAAAATATCTGCCAGGGACAAGTTGAGTCTTAAACTGATGATACAGCAAACTTGAG
>WEKY01059691.1:0-14606 GCA_013390045.1 Picathartes gymnocephalus | reverse complement strand
AAAACTGTTTACTCTAGAGTCTAAGCAATGTAGCCAAGCAGAAAATCTGAATCCAATATAAAAAGCAAATCACAGATCAAATATACCTTCAAATGAAGAAGCATTCTAGCTGTTCAATCAAGTTAAAAAATAACCTCCCAAAATTTGAAACAAAAACATATTAATATATGAGTGTAATACAGAGAACCACCATTATGCGGATTACAGCAGGCAAACCGTTATATAGCCCTCAGAGGTCCCGCTTTGCAAAGTTAAATTAAAGCAGGGATTTAAAAATGCTGAAAAGCTGTTCCAGTTAGTCTGATTTGGACAGATTAATTCAGATGAAAACAGCTTTTCATATAACTTCCAAGGAAGGCTTCTCATAGACAATTATATTTCAAAGTGCTATAAAATATACATGGTGAGATTAAAATATCAGCATTTCTATACCATTCCCTCACTGCTCTTACAAATGCTTTAGAAGCCATCTCAGAAACAACTAGGACATCGAAAGGGCAGTTAGAGTCTGTATTTAAAATGAAAACAAATAAAATCTTCCTTTCAACCTGTAAACAAAAACCTCGTCATCTTCATATCTTCTAAAAGTCTGATTTTTCAGGTCAAGTAATTCTTTTCTCTTATATCTTTTTCAGAGTAACTGTGTTATCCTTCTCATAGATGGAATGCTACAGCCATTAGGCTGTAGGATAAATTTCGGGTACCAATTCTTTCTGAGATAATGTCTCTTGTTTCTGAGAAATTTCCCAATGACTGCTTCCTGTAAAACAGTGTATTTCAGACAAGTTACTGCTTATTTGTATTCTAACTAGTTCTGTTGATAATGCCATATTACTAAAAAACATACTTGAATCAAAGACAAGTATGAAATAATTTATTAGAGCCCACATGGGTATATTACATAAATATTCTCTATTCAAAAAAGAAAAAGAAAAAAACACCACCATTGTTATTTGAAAGCATATTAGACTATAGTAGAAGGCCCATAACTGATAAAAAGACAAATTCCTCAGAAAACATCTTGATTCCAGCTTTACCAGGCATACAGCTACTGAATATGACAGCCAATTAAAATTGAGCCTGTTATTCCAATATTCAATTAGCATGCTAGCTGTATCATGCATAAACTGTCTGGAATGATCCTTAGACACCATTCACCATTGTCTGAAAGTCTTGTGTTGTCACTTCTGGCTAGTTACAGAGACACTCACCTCTTTTTATGTTGCCAGTCTATAAGCTAATCCTTTCCTAATGGAAAAATTCCTAATAAATACAACCAAGTTCTGTCATTTCTGCACAGCCCACTAGCATATGAATATGTGTGTACCTACACAACCCAGTAATTTCCTAAGCATTTGAGTGCACATAAACTTGTAAACATTTGCAAAACAAATGAAAATGGATGAAGAAATGTTTGATCAGCACAACCAATATATTTTTGAACAAGTGCTCACAGACACTGCATTTTGCTGTTAAGTTACCTAAATATTTGGGCATCACATTGCCAAATGATCAGAATATTTACCTCTGAAGTAGTTTTCTCATAGGGATAATGATGAAATACTAATATATATATGTACAATGTCAAATACTTCAGGGTCTGAACACTATTAATGTAGTGAAATAAGATATTATCTCAGTTGAGTAACAATGGGCTCAGGGCTAATAATGTCCTGAGAGTTTGATCCCTGTGCTGGTCATTCTTTTGGGAGATGGGCTTGATGATCCTTGTGGGTCCCTTCCAACTCACAGTATTTTGAATGGGATATGCCAATGCTTCAAGTAGTTAATATACATTTATAGTAAATCAAAATTTCATCTTGATTTGCATTCCTTTCTCCATAAATTATACCCTACAAATCCACTGCTTCTTAACATAAATGAATAAAAACTAACAATTCAATTTAATTGCTATTGAAGAGAACCAAATCTTGCTTCTAAACCCAGATGAAATTAAATGCAGAGAAGAAAAATCATGCTTTGGGATAGAAATAGGACAAAGCCCCATGTATTTGTAAAAGCTCCATGAATTTGTAAAATATATTCATTTCAATGAACAGTCATATATCAATTTTGTCATTTCTATTTTGTATTACAATACTATAACCTTCTCACAGTGGTGGGGAAAATAAATATACTTGAAATAGATACCAGTTTCAAAACTGGAAACTTTTGAAACAGATGCTGAAAAACTTCAACACTAGATATCTAAACATTATTATAACTTTGGCAAGGAAGAGCTTTTTGAGTTATTTTTTAATTTCTGGTCTTACTTTGAACTAAGCTGACATTAGTTTTTGAAGCCATTTCAATACCAGTCAAGCATCAATTCCTAAGGGAAAGAAATTTCCAAAAATGTACTTCCAGTGATGTAAAGACAACTCTTGTTCTTCCACATTCCTTAGAGTAGCTTCAATGAAGCACATTGTACAAGGTGTACAAAGTGTACAAGGATTTCTAAGTTTGTAGATGGGCCAAATAACCTTCTTCTACTACTGAGTTTGAGATCTAGTTTTAGGACTGAAAGCTAATATCTTGTAAATCATCAGACACAGGCTATAAGGTGAAAAGTTCTTTGTGTACTCATAGGAGTGTTAATCACAGAAGAGTTTCTAGCATGGTCTTTTCACCACTTTGTTCAGGTAAGCAAATCATGCAGATCACCCCTGCTTTAGAAAGGTTGCCTTCCTACAGCCTATAGTCATTCAGAACTGGTGACAGAATGCCAGTTTTGTCCTAAAGATACTTGGTCTGCACTTATACTAGAATCTCTTGTTCATTGTGTTGCAATTTCTATTTTAGTAAAAGTAAATAATGAGCTAGGTAATAAAGTTCCTGGAAAGGCTAAATTGCCACTAGGCCCAGTGGGTGTCAAGTAACAGAAGCTCTTCAACCAGACACAAATGGAGCTGGGTTTTGGATGAAGAGATCTCAACCATCAGCATGTAGAATCTCTCCTTTTTAACATACCTTGCAGCATGACAGCTGTGATGCTTGAATACTGAGAATTAAAAAGGCCATGTGGCACACTGAGGTTCATCCTTTTCTTGTATATTATTTTCCCAAGACATATACAATCATTATTTGAATGACCCTAGTGTTTTCTGAGTTCACAACTTTGCCCCATGGGGACTTCTCACATTCATAATTCAGTAACTGAATGTTTCTCATTGCCCTGCCTGAATTTATTATTGTTTCACTTCTTATTACAGTGGTGACTTACCTATCTGTAGCAACAGGAACACAGTAACCTCAGGTTTGCATTTTCATTCTTTAGGTTTAGGTAATGCTCTATTTTGGTGCTTTAATTTGTTCTTGAAGTAGCTGTCAATCAGCCAATTTACCTTTGTACTGCCTGGGTCCAGCTAGCAGATGCAGATAATAAATGAAGAAGGAAGCAGAAAGAAAACCCCTTCAGTAAAACAGGAACTTCAATGCATTGAATCATCCTCACAAATTATAAAGCAAAGATTCACTGGGCTACAGTATATTCTATATGTAGTTGCATACAGAGGGACAAATTTGTCCTTAAATTTCTAAGCAGTTTCAAAGTCTCTCATTTGCACACACTCAAAATGGGGTCATAATTGATTCATATTGGTTCAGTATTTTTGTCTGTGAAAAAGTTGTCCTCATAAAATTGTCAAGAGTCAAGAACAAGGGTCCTAAGAACAAATTTCCTCAAACCAGCCTGCAAAGACTCCCTATTCATTAATCATTACATAAAATCTTTTGTGTTCATAATCAAATTAGCATCTTGTTTGATGAATTTGATTCTACATATGTTATTAACTAAGGTCCTTTCTGACTTGAAGCTTGACAGCATTTCCAATTTAAAAGTTTAAGAAGATTTCATAGACATTGGAAATACCATGAGTAATATTCAAAACTACTTTTATCTCTTAAATTTATAGCAATACTGATTTATTTTGGTTTTATTGTAAGAAACAGAAAATATAACGTCCTTAGGAATTCAAATGCAATGAAAAAAAAGAAAATTAGTTATATCTACTAAGACTCAGTGTTCTCCATGTCACACTATGTTTCTTAGTTGAATATGACATTATTTCAGATTTTGTAACTTTATTACTATTACATTTCTTTATCACTGCTAATTGTATTATGTCAGCATTTCTGTTGTATGTTAGGCTTAAAAATTATAAAATCCATATTTTTTTAATAAAAATTAGTGAAAAAAATCTAGCTAATTGAGGAAGATATTTGTGCAATATACTTTTTTTCCTTTCTTTGCCAGTATTCAGTAGTATGATCTCAGCAATGAAAATAATATTCTTAGAAACTTTATTAACTAAACAAAAAAAACCAACCCAACCAAATAACAATAAAAAACCAAAACAAACCAAAACAAACCAAACCAAAACAAAACAAACCAAAACAAACCAAACCAAACAAACAAGAAAAAAAGGAACAACAAAGAAAAACACTACAAAAAATTGCAGCAATGTATTAGAGCATAATATTGACCTATCATATTAGGATGGAATATTCCAATATTAGAATATCTACTATTACAATTTTTGTATAAGTTTTGTTTGTCTTTTTCTACTCTTTCAATCAGCAAGAAATGTGAACAGTTCTCTGGTGTAAGTGTTTGTTCCAACTCAAAATAAAACAAAAGAAATCTAAAACAAAAAGAAAAACCAAAACAAAATAAAACAAAAAAACAAACAAACCCACAAAAAAACCACAACAGAAAGAAGCAAACAAACAAATAACCCCCCCCAAAAGCCAATCTTTGCAAGTTTGAAATATTTGTAATGTAGATCACAATCAGAATCATAATTTTTCCCCCTTTTAATTAAAGATTACAGACCAACATTTTTAGACTCTAGAGAAGCAGTAAGGTACAACATAAAATAAAAAAATTCCAGTTATATTTCCAGTTCTAGATTTAATGGAATCCATATTGAATACTGGTTTATAATCTGAAGAAAAAAATATGCACCACCCTCCCATAATTAGGACCTCATATGACTATTACTATGTGCTGTCTTTCCCCCTTGATTTAGTGCTTTCATAGATCAAAATTTATGCAGCCTTTGTGTTTGTGCAATTAGTTTTGGAGAATTATAGGAATACATAAATAGCATGTGATTTTCAGAAACCTGGAAATAGTTATAGCTACACTGAAGTAGCTGTGCCACCAATGGCATGGTGGGTTACTTCCTGAAAGCACTGGATTTCCTGTGTATTCTCTCTACAGGTGTTTCGTACAGCTGCAAGAAAAATCAAAATGACTGCACAAGTTAAGTATCTGTATCGCTCATAAGCAGGAGGTTTCAGGCTTCTTGTCAAAGACTTGTCTGTAAATAGAATCATAAAGAAAAATAAACATTTCTTTAATTAACTGTGATAAGTTAGTCAGTCAGTCCTTGCATCTGACTGAATCTGACATGAGAAATAAGTGTCTTCAGACTGACTTTGAAAAACATCTCCAGGAGATTATGATACCAAGATCTCCAGCCTGTCAAGCCAATATCATGATGTTTGACCAGGAAATAATATCTTCTCAATAATTTGATGTTAGGAGAAAAAATATTCTCAAATACCCAAAACCAGTTAATGCTGAAAGTTTCCACCTTCATAATTTTTGTTGTGCGTTATAATTGCAATTCTTATAGAGATCTTAATCTTTAGCAGTGAGGTTTCTGTAATTTTGCCCTTGCCATTTGTAGAACCAGGGACAAAGATTTTTTTTTTTTTTATCCTGGGCTTATTAATGTACATAGAAAGAAACTAAAATATATTTTCTTATTGCTACTGCTCTATGGCCAAAGATGAATGCATTTTTCACTCGCTTTTCTGCTGTTGCCAAGCAGAGATTAATATTATCTTATTCTTTTTGTTTTGCTTAACACAATTCTGTCCCAAGGGCAGACAAATATTTCATATGAAAAAGAATGATAAGTAAATATTCACCATAGGTATATTTATTCCTGCATAGAGAAGCTAGTAAGAATGATGTGAGGAAAGTAAGTGTGTATACATCTTTTGATTCTCTCTCTAAATTAGCATTCTTATTAGGCGTACTCGAACCATTTTCCACTATCTGGAAAAATCCTGTAAAGCATTCCTGCTCTGTACTGAGTTAGTCACACTGCCCTTTACTCACAAAGAGTGCTTAAAAGACTGGGTACATTATGACAGACACAAGAACTTCATTATAATTTTGAGAAAAAAAGGAAAACTGTTAACATTGTGTTCAAAGGAATATTTTATCTTTCTCAATGAGCTTAGTAATGCAAAAGTTCACATTTTAGGAGTCTGATGCTGCAGCGTTTATTCATCCCAAGTACTTAAACGGAACTATTTTTGTTAGCGAAATGGCTTTCAACTGGACTTGAAGATAAAACTCTTAGCAACTCCTTGATATGAATGGATACAAAGATAGATTTCAAATTATTCATTACATGGACAGGAAAGTTCAAGTACAGAACTGCCTCTGAATATTCTTGTTTCACAGCATTTTGATGTAGGTTTTGTTGTAGTTTGTGAGTGAAGAGAAAATTTGCAAGGCCTTAAAATGGAGCCAGATTTTATTTCAGGATTTGATTGTATCACTGTTGGTCCAATTCTGCCATTATTTCTGGGTGGATTCCAGGGAAGATCAGCCTATGTCTATGTCTATATTTGTGTGTGTGTGCACGTGTGCACTTCTTCGTTTGTTCATTTGTGTTGTGTTCCCCTGTCATTGGGCCCTTCGGTGTTTAACAGGCGAGATTCCTAAACTCCCCAAGAAATGGATTGCAGCACAAGCCTGCCAGAGGTTAAAGAAGATTTGGACTGCTCCCAGGCACATGGAGTGACCTTTGAGAGTGTCCTGAACTTCAGTGATCCTTGTGAGTCCCACTCAGCTCTGGATATTCTGTGGATCAATTTCTCTTTGGAATGACTTCTCTTTCAGATGTAGGACAGCCCTTATCTGACTATGACTTCTGTGTAAACCACCACCTTCACTAGACCATCACTGCTCTGATTTACTTTGCTTTTGGGCCTTTTCTGTTTTGTACTGAGGATTTTTTACTGCAGTTTTAAGTCAGACTTTATAAATATTCAAGAATCCAGAAAGTGTGCTAAGACTCAGGATTCGTGCTTAATAATTTCATAAAGAATATGTCTTTAAAAGGCAGTTTATTTGAAATTATATTAATTGTGACTGCAATATTGGCCAACTGAAAATATTTTATAGAACTTCAATAACAGTAGGGTTAAAATAACTCCTAGATAATAAACAAATTCTATAATTTCCTGAATAAAGTGTAAGCAGGAAGTGAAGAAAACGAAGCTATTATAAGCCTTTATTGTAAAAAATATCTGCAAAATATGCTCCGTTAACCCAGTTACTTGAATTTTTTACACCTTATTGTTAACAGCTTTACTTTGAAAAGGGCATGTTTCTTATTTTAAAAAAATAAATATATAAATAAACAAAAAATTCATCTGATGATATTTATAGCCACATTATGACAATCAGCTTAGCTTTCATTTATGCAAAGTTTATGCACATAAGACTTTAATAGTTCTAGAAGAAAGGAACCAAAAATAAATGGAATTTCAACAGCAATTAAACCATTACTATATTATGGTGGCACCATTTCAACTCTTATTAATGTCACATTTCCAAAGGGTCATAAAATAAGTATAACTTTATTCAAGAAAGAAAATACAACAAAAATTATGAATATCAAAGGAATGAACTAGCAATGGTAGACAAATCCTCAGCACGTTATCCAGATGGCATAGTGGCACTCTGACCTGTTTTACTGTTCCAAATGATTGCGTCTCCTGTGATTGAACTGTACTGAGTCTCACAAGAGCTCAGGACATTTTGAGCTTGTTCATGCAGTACTGAAAGAAGGGTGAATACTGTGCAAACCCCCAACAGGTGGAAACTGATATCCTAACAGCATCATCAGATGTAAGAAAGTTTACACCAACAGAAGCCAATGAGCATACACTTCAGTATTTGTATGTGAAGTACATATCACAGTAGCTGGAAAACAAGCAGTATATAAAAATACTCTCTCATCTCACATGGTTTTCACCAGGCAAATCTTATTTCCATAAAAAATAACAATATGATTATTTCTAAATAAAGAACACAAAATTACATTTTGTTGGCAAGAAAAAGAAGTAAAAACAAATATGCAGTTTATCAATAGTTTTTCCTAGGAGACTTTGCCTTATAGGAAAAATTATTTGAATTCCTTTTTTATATCTTCCAAAGATGCTATGTTAGAAGCAGAGGGATTGATTAAAGCAGTTCTCAAAAGCAAATCTATTAAAAAATATTCCAAAAGTTGTGAAGCTGTTTCTTGCCTTTCTTGGAGTAATTTATATTATTTTGGTTATTTTTTAATATTAATGTGTTTTTAATATAGAATGTGAATTAACCCAAAAAAAAAAGAAAAGAAAGAAATTTAATGATGATGTTAATTCCTTGTTTGTTATATTCCACAGAAGCAACAGCAAAATATCTGTAGATATCTCCTAAAAATTGAAGAATTTGGGTTTATGAAGCAAAGGAAAAATATTCCTCAGTTACTATTAGTTTTTAGTGTGATTAAATCCCGTATTCCTTGAACAGTTGCTTATCACTTATTGACTCAAACTATCATGACTATTAGTTTCCTTTTGCAAACATCAAATTATTCTGAAAAGTAATAGGCTTCTATTTGCTTAATATTGCACTAAATGTTGGGGATTTATACTTAAAAAATTTCCATAGGCAATGCTCATACATGGCAACCTAAAACACTAAATAACACAGTAAAGCCCAAGGCAGGGTACTATCACACAGAGGAGAGTTCCAAACTTTCCTTCTGTGAATAGAGGCATAACCTCGAAGTATATCCACTGATGCAATAGAATTGCAGAATTACAGAATGGGTGGAAGAGACCTTCAGGATCATCTAGTTCCAACTGCCCTGAGCCATGGGCAAGGACATCTTTTACTAGTCCAGGTTGCTCAAATGCATTCAGCCTGGTCTTAAACACACTGAGGAATCCACAACTTCTCTGGGCAACCTGTTCCAATGCCTCACCACCCTCACAGTAAATTTCTTCTTAATATTCAATCTAAATCTCTCCGTTTCAGTATAAAACGAATCCTCCTTGTCCTATCACTATCTGCCTGCATAAAAAGTCGCTATTTTTACAAGCTCTTTTAAAGTAGTGGAAGGTCATTATGAGGTCTCCCTGGAGCCTTCTCTTTTCCATGCTGAACAATCCCAGAGGTCTCAGCTTGAGTTCATGAGAGAGGTGTTACAGTCCTCTGAGCATCTCCATGGCTCTCCCCTGGATCCACTCCAGTAGGCCCACATCTTTCTTGTGCTGGGAAGCCCAGAGCTGGACATAGCACTACAGATGGAGTCTTAGGAGGGCAGTGCAGAGAGTCAGACTCACCTCCCTCAACCTGCTGGTCACACTTCCATCCAATCCAGTATGTGGGTGTCTTTCTGGGCTGCAAGTGCACATTGCTGGTTCATGTCCAGCCTCTCATCCACAAATTCTTTTCTGCAGGGCTGCTCGTGATGAGTTCTTCTACCAGTCTCTATTCATGTCTGGGATTGCTCTGGCCCATGTCAATAAAAATATTTATATTCATAATTTGATGAGGATTTTACCCAAGTAAAGCCTGTAAATTCAAATTCCAAACCTATACAGGACAATCTTTTTTATGTAGTCTGGTAGATTAAAAAAAAATTCTGCTTATACCTGTATAGGACTCATAGTTGCTGGTCACCATATGTGCATTGACCACTAAGGATTTTATTCAGCTGCTGATCGTTAGCATCCAATAGTATCTTAGATGTCTTAGCATATCAGGCTGAGGACTGATTAAGGGACTGGACCATATATATCACCTATGGAAAATTAAGATATTTGAATTAGACACATTACATTATGTGGGATGTTTTGTGTCATCGTAAAAGGCAAGAGCTGCTTGGAGGTGGCTGTCCAAATTGAGGACAAGAGTATGAGAAACATTTAACTTTTAAGATAAATGCTGAAAATCTAAGTCACTTTTCTTTTTATGTCATTGTAAATAAAAGAAATGCATACAATATTTCCTAATATTCATTTTCAGATAATGGAAGTAGGGAGGAAAAAAGGTAATGTTGATAATTATTCTGCAAGAGTTGAAAAAACATTATAGTGAGCACTACTGATAAACTGTAGATCTTCCAGCTTACTTTCTACTCTTAAGCCAAGTTAATTTCCAGTAAAATCACCTTTTTTTTCCTATTTATGAATAATAGCTAGTCAAAATCCAATGAAAACTCTTTCCAAATGGATAAAACCCAAGAAGAATTTCAAAGTAATTACTCAGAGCTAATCAGATTTGATCTGTAATCTGGGATACTGGCTACTTGCTGTGGATCTTTTCCTCTCATAGAACTAACTACAGCCCATTGAAAAAAATAACATAATTTTGGTTAACACTTCAGAAGGAATGTCTTTCACCCTTGAAAAGTAGTTTGACTTTTTCTGGTATATATTTATTTCAGTCATATACCCGTTTGGATGCTATCAACAAAAGAATTATTTCATTCAAGGAAAGTTGGTACATTTTAACTACAACTTGGATGTTATCAACAAAAGAATTATTTCATTCAAGGAAAGTCGGTACATTTTAACTACAACTCAAAAAAGCACTTTTCACACTGCTTAAAATAAAGGTAAAAAACCAAACGTTGTTGTTAGTAGAGAGGCTATTCTATCACTAACACAATGCTATCCAATGACTTTTAGGACCTAACCTTAACCCCAGACATCTCCTCTCCTGCTGCATATATATCATTAACATCCGTGCCACAGTGTACTGGTTTTGCATGGCCAAGATTTGTTAAACAGGGGGGCTACAGGGGTGGCTTCTGAGAAGGTGCCAGAAGCTTCCTCCCTGTCCAGCAGAGCCAATCCCTGGCAGTTCCAAAGATGCACTGGTCAAGGCTGGGCAAATTATGGTGGCAATGCCTCTGTGATAACCTATTTAAGAAGAAGAAAAAACAGTATTGCACAGATGTAACTACAGCCAGAGAAGAGCAAGGTGAGAATAAGTGAGAGGAACAACTCTGCAGACACCAAGGTCAGTGCAGAAGGAGTGGGAGGAGGGGCTTCTGGTGCCAGAGCTGATTCCCCTGCAGCCCCTGGTGCAGCCCATGGTGAGGCAGCTGTGCCCCTGCACACCGTGGAGACCCATGGGGATGCAGAGATTCACCTGCANTCCTTGAAGGACTGCACTCCATGGAAAAGTGACCCACGCTGCAGCAGTTTCTGGAGAACTCTTGCCCGTGGGATGGACTTATGTTGGAGAAGTTCACAGAAAGCTGCTGCTCGTGAGAGGGATTCACATTAGAGAAGTTCATGAAGAGCTATCTCCCATGGGAGAGGACCCCATGATGAGGAACAGGAAGGACTCTTCTCCCTGAACAGCTGGAGAAACAATGTGTGAGGAGCTGACCATAACCCCCATTCTCTGTCTCCCTATGCCACTGGGGAAGGAGGTAGAACTGGGAAGGAGAGATGGAAGTTGTTTTGAAGGTTTTATCTTACTTCTCATCATCCTGCTTTGATTCCGTCGGCAATAAATTCAATTAATATCTCTAATGTATAAATCAGACTAACAATTAAAATATGCATAACAGATTAAAATTAATAAGGATTTACTCTGCATAGAGGAAGGACTGTCTGAAAATATGCATTCTGTGTATCTAAGCAGTCTTAGAGACAGACATTTCAATACAATTTAAGCAAGTTTCCCATTTACTGTGCTCTTGTCTGCATTGTGAACCTTTCCAAAAAACTAGAAACTGATTTTTTCAAAAATTTTAAATAAAACTGAAGAAGAAGATGGAATCAGATAAAGCACTCCAGCTGCAAGCAGACATTCATTCTTTGGAAACAGATTACAAGAGGTCTGAAGTTAAAAAAAGTAAAATAAAATGAAATGTCTCACACAGACACCACATGCGTAAGGAACTGCTCCAGAAACTCTAAGAGAGTTTTTATAATGTGGTATTAAGTTCTGATAGTTGAATAATCCCAAAGGCAAGAGGAACTACTGCATACCCAATGTCATCAAGCCATTTTTTAACACTGATAGTTGACAAAATGTCAGTTCTGGTTCTTTCTGTTAATATTAACCTGTGACTGAATAGTCTCCCTTGTATCCCAAGCTCAAGAAAACTGAGATCAGGGGATTCCTGTTGATGAAGTAACACCTTGAGGTGGTAGCTTAAATAAATTATATGATTTAAATGTTGCTCAGAAATTTGGCATTGTAGAAGCATGTCTATTTTATTACTCAACTGAGTTCCTATACATCTATTAAAAATGCAAGATAAATACTTCTCAAATAACTACAAAGACAAGTCCATCTCATCTGTGTAACAAATATTTTATATAATGTAACTATCTTTACATTTGAAGATAAGACGACTACATTTAAAATTTGAAAATCATTTAATATGCCTCACTTCTTATCTATGTGAGTAATTTTTTTTTCCTTAGTGACTGAAAGAAAATAGTGGAATTAACTTCAGATATGATAAATGAGATTCTAAATAAATAAGAGCTGGGCTTAAAATTCTATCTGATTTTCTGAATTCTTGAGGAACACAAAACATTAATCTTACGTTATTGATTCAAGGAGGAAGTGCAATCATTCAAAATCTATAGACCTGCATGCATTCAGCTATGTATCTGGCTCACTGTCTTCAAAGCAGTCTGGAGAGCAGTTTCTAACTCTTGGACTAATACTACAAACAGATTTCCAGAAATTAGGCCAGTCTTTACTGCGGAGTATAAATACCTTCCTGCAAACCTGCAGGAATTACCAGTTGTATGCATATGCATGGAGTAAGCACTTAAAAAAGGTTTATTTACAATGCTTGGGATTCTTCTGAGATTCATCCATCCACTGTCAAATCTCACTGCCTTTTCTCTGGAAGCCTCTTTGTTTTGTGGAATTGTACATGATAACTAACTGAAGATCTTGCAAACATGCCTTTTATGCGTGACAATGAAATAAGTAAAGAGACTGGAAAATATGTAATATTTCCAGATATTGCAAAAGCATGAAAAAAGTCTGTCTTCAAGAGTCTTGGTACAAGATCACTTACAAATATTAATGTGTACATGATCGCTCACAAAAATCTGGTCATTGGTAATTAACTTCCCCTTTCCTTGTTAACAGTGCACTTTTCAACTGGAAATAACCAAGATGAGATGCTGACTCTAGACATATTGCTTTAGCATTCTTTTTGCATTGATGTCGTGTCACTTTTGAAATTATGCCAGGCTAAAATAAGCTTGGAAAATTTGATTCCCCCATCTTCATCACCTACCTGAGCTGGGATTGGTGTAGCCTTTGGCAAGCACAAATGAGACTTTTCACCCAAATACCTGAATATATATTTAAGCTAATCACATGCACACATACATACATTTGCCAAATACCATTGATTTTAGTGGTGTATTATATAAAACTATATTTAAAGTTCAGCTTCATATCCTTTTCCTTACTTTCATTCTGCCTGTGTAAAAACTCCACTGTTTAAAAATATTTCTCCCTTCAGGATAAATTATACATGACCTTTTTCTTGTCCATCTCTCTTGAGATATAATAAAGACATGATAAATATACCATACTCATTATTTTCAAATCTGTAGAAATAGTACTAATTTTATACACTTAGTTAAAAAATGCTCATTTAGGATGTTGGAGGGATTTTTTGGGGTTTTTTTTTTGTTTTTTTCCTTTTTTTTTACTGTTAAAGTATTTCCTAGTGAGAACTTATGCTACAGTGTACGAGAGTGGGCTTACATTCTTTGTTCATACTGATTCATACCAAATTTCGGCTGCAACATCTAATCTGTACTCTTAAGAATTGCAGTATTAGTAATTTCTATACAATCATAACCTTCATTTTTACATCAGTATTTTCTAATTATTTATTTTAAAACTGCATTTTATAGTTGCTGGGTGATTCTGGGAAGTATTGATCAGAAAGGGAGTGTATAAATCAATGAAAAAGGCTCATTTGTAGCAGAAATAATTCCAAATAGTATCTGTTCCAGGCCCCCATGGTACCTGCCACAGGTGCTATACTTTGAAACCAGTGAAAAAAATAGACAAAACTCAGCATATAATTAATCACACTTCAAAATATTATGAAAGTCTAGAGCACTTTGAGATTTGAACATAACTGATGTCCGAAATATATTATATACATTTCTGAGTTCTAAATTACACATTACAGAACTTGAAATGCAGAACATGCACAGGTACATATACGTTGGTATAAAAAGTTCTGAACAACCACAGAGATTAATGTTATTGAAGAAATAACTGATCAATTCAGAGCCAAAATTGTGGTTCTGATGTGGAGATTTTGAAAAGGAGAAGGTTGACTACAGAACTGTAGAGTTTTTGCATCACAGATTCTAGTAATATGGAAAATTAAGGTTATCAAACTTTTGTTCAGTTAATACTGCTCTCCCCGTTGTCATGGGTTAAAAAAGGTGATTTTTAGCCAGAAGGACATAACTGCTTCTTGGTATGAAGGCTGCTTACAGCTTCC
>WEKY01059689.1:82724-120321 GCA_013390045.1 Picathartes gymnocephalus | reverse complement strand
TATTTAATATTTAATATTAAAGCATTTTTGTCAGAATTATATGGGTAAATAATTTTTCTAATAAAAATAACTTTTCATGTGTATTCTTCATCCTCTTTGATATTGTAACTTTTGAAATATTGTAATGGATTCTAGCAATAACTCCAAGTTTCTCCTTCATGTGATAAATCACTTTTTTCTTGGAAATTTTTTCCCATCATACCCATTGTCCATTTCAGTATTTTTGCTTTGGCCAATGAATGCTAATCCCGTAGTTATTTTTAAATATGTATTTAGAAAAAAAACCCCCTTATTTTTCATGGAGCATAAACTCATCCAGAAGATTTTGGCATTTGGATTGTATTAATACATAGTTGGAGAAGAGTTAAGTGTAGCTTTATTGTATGTGGACTTTTGGAACTTGTGACTGCCTTTCCAGAGTTACATATCATTTAGTCATTGAGATGGGTTTTCTGTTGGGGAGGGGTTTTATCAGCCATTCTCTTGACTGGTGGTAAATCCAGCTTTAGGTTAGACTCAGAGAGTTCATTGAGTTTCTAGAGTGTCCTTAGACTAAACATAGGATAACTTTTGCATCCAGAAGAGGGGAAAAACAATCCTTGTCTTCAAATGGGAATATAATATATGATGATTCATCTAAACTTTATTTAAAAACCTAGCACTGAATGGCATAAAGTGTGTGTTCCCCTCTTTCTGTAAATATTAAGATAATGTAACATCTGTGGTGTCAAGGAACTGTGAATGCAGTTTGGAAAACTGGCTTTTTTTTAAAGTACTTTGCATACTCTGAACAAGTCTGTGTGAAGAAATGATCATTTTACTTTACAAGTACCCCTTCTGAAATTTAAGCTGAATAACAGGTGCTAAATTAGCTTCTGCACTCATACGCCTTGGATTAGCATTCAGGCAGATAGTACTTGGATGTGAGGTCAAAGGTAGGTGGGATTTTAGAATTGTTGAGGAATAATTTTGTTGTTAACTTGTGTCCTAAGTTTAGGTCAAGCAAGGATAGCAAGGATATATTGTACAGCCAAAAAGGTTGTTGCTGCTTTCATTTCTTTGCAGTATCTTTAGGAAGATGCCTATTAAGGGGAATTTTAAAAAAATTAGAAACAGTTTAAAATACTTTCAGTTCTTACAAAGAATTGAGACCTTCATGTAAATGAGCCTATGTACATACACGTGTGTGACCCAAGTAGCTTCAGCTTGGAGAATTGACAGCAAAAGAGGTTGCAGTTGGTTTAAAATGGATAAGATGTATGACAACTGTCAAAAGACTGAGATCTGCTTTTTGTGTGCAGCATGCCAGAAAAGTTGGTTTATTTCTATTTAAAATACAGTATGGTGAAAAATTTAAGCATACAGTTGAAAAATGCCTTTTGGGTAATCAACATCCTGTTGATACAGTGATCCAAAAGAAGCTTTCAGATTCTGCATGGTGTTTCACAGCAGCTTCTACAATAGTAAATCATAAAAGTGCAAAAATGTTGTATGAACCAATGATAAAAAAGGGGAAAATGACTGGCAAAGTATGTGTTGATAGGATTTTCTGTCTTCTACAGGTCACTGTTTAACTGGTCCATGTCTCTTCCCTGCAACATGGTTTTGAAGAAAGCTGTTGATAGTTTGCTTTGTTCCATGTGCCACATCCACCCAAATTACTTTTCATTACTGATGGGGTGGATGGGTATCACTCCTCCTCCAATGCAGTGTCAGCACAGACTGTCTATGACTGATGACAGCAAAAAGCAGGACCTTAGTTCATCTTTGACAGATGACTCTAAAAATGCACAAGCCCCTCTTGCACTAACAGAGTCTCACCTGGCTACTCTTGCTGCCTCATCTCAGTCTCCTGAAGCTATCAAGCAGTTACTGGACTCAGGTTTGCCTTCACTGCTTGTAAGAAGTCTTGCTAGTTTTTGCTTTAACCATACTTCTAGCTCTGACTGCACTGCACAATCCATGGATATCACCCAGGACAGGCTCAGGAGGCACCATGTTCCACAGCACTTTAATAAAATGCCCATCACGGCAGACCTGGTTGCTCCTGTTCTCAGGTTTCTGACAGAAGTTGGCAACAGCCACATGATGAAGGATTGGTTGGGTGGCTCTGAAGTCAATCCATTGTGGACAGCACTTTTATTCCTGTTGTGCCATTCTGGTGCTACCTCTGGAGGACACAATATGACAACACAACAGACCAGTGCAAGATCCAGCTTGCTTTCTTCGACTGTAACCACAGGATTGACCACTCAGCAGCGGACAGCAATTGAAAATGCAACAGTTGCTTTCTTCCTACAGTGCATCTCTTGCCATCCTAATAACCAGAGACTTATGGCACAGGTGAGAGAGAAAAACAATAAAGTTTTAATTTATCAATAGCTACAGCTAACTTTGAAAACTTTCTATGTTTTTTACCTTTCTTTATAATAACTTGGGTTTTTGTGAGCTGTCTTTGACTGGAAAAAATTTATATTAAAATTGTTAGCTTGTTGGTCTGAGTCTGAAACATATAAAAATGTTTTGGCATGGCCTTCCAGTCCTGTGTATAGTTTTGTATTCCTCTTGGTTTAGAGAAATAAACTTTAGACTGAACTCCAAAAGACTGTTTAATTGCATAGGCCTAAACTTTTGTGAAATGGAATTTGAACAGCAAGCTTCATACACATATTTAATATTAGTAACCTAAGGAGATTTCCTGGGAAGTTTGCTTGTGCAACCTGTGTCCAAGGAAATACAGGGTATTGCAGAATATGGCTTTGCATTTGGCGTTCTAGAGCAGGTTCAGCTGTCTTTGTCACATTCATTAACCTTGCAGACCTAGCTGAATACAATTATAATGAAAAAAAGGTTCTTCAGCATTAAGAATGATGATGCTCTAGGAGGAAGTAGACTTCAGTAAAAAATTGAGCCAGTTCTCTGTTAATGGCTGGGAGTAATACAGTATCATGCCATGGGAAATGTTTGCTTTAGGGATTCAAAAGCTGGTTTTTTAACTACTTTATTTTAAGTTTTTTATCTTTTTGATAAATCTACATGTTTACAATTGCTTCGATGCTGTAGTCAGTGTTTTAAACTTTTATATTAAGGGCCATATTTGCTGCAGGTATTTTCTTCAGTGGTGCTCATTTCTGACCTGGTTTGTGTGATAACTGGAAGTAGATCTCAGACACTGCCTACTATGGCTGAGTAGAGATATATTTTAAAGACCTAAATACAGAAACACTTTAAATCAGATATTGTTTTCCATTCTCAGGTTCTCTGTGAATTGTTCCAGTCCTCTCCTCAGCGGGGGAACCTCCCAACCTCTGGAAATATTTCAGGATTTATTAGGAGACTTTTTTTGCAGCTGATGCTAGAGGATGAGAAAGTCACTTTGTTTCTTCAGTCACCTTGTCCAGTAAGAGTTTTTGATACTGTATGGTAAACATGGAATAAATTTAGCCTTTGAATCTTAAGCCTGACTTTGTTCAAGTTTGAAATGTTAGCAGCTTTTTTCTGTTGTACATATTATGGAATTTTGGAAAGTGCTGTTGAATTGTAACTCAGCATTTTAGAAGAAAATTCAAGGTACTGTGTTACAATAACATACAATATTTGTTGGCAACATAGTGCATGTGAAGGACCTGACTACTGAAATTTATCTTGCAGAAGGCTTTTAAATAATATCCTTACACACTAGCAACAAAGACAGATACAGTATCTGTCCAGTAGTCCTTAGCAGTTTCGTTAAGGATTGGTCATAGCAAAATTGGCAGACATCCTTCAGCAATTAGCCAAAATGCCATGAATAAATTGAGTGACAAATATGTGAATTAATTTATAAAGCAGATTTATGCTTTATGGTTCCACGTGCTTCACTGGAACAGAATTACAATTGATGTCTGAAGCACTCTCCATTGAAGGCTGTGACTAAAAATATAGGGTAAAACCACAAGTTTCTTTAAAAGATCTGATACTCCTACCCAGAAAAAAGTATCTTCTGCTTTGGTTTCTGCATTTCAGAAGTAAAGTACTACAGGAGATATATGAGAGGGAAACTGGATTGGATAGTATAAAATGGAAAAGGAGGCACAAATACAGCTTTAGCAACATTTAAATGTTTTGTTTTAACTCAGCTGAGTAATTGTTAACAGGTCCATTGATAATGTGAAGATAACATCAATTTTCTGTTAATTGCTTTACATACAACAGATTTTTACAGAAAGCTGTTACTAGATATGTAAAAGCAGTCATAATTCAGTTTCTTCTATTAAAAACACTGAGAAATGTGTTCTTACTGAGATGATTCCTCCTATAACATGCAAAGAGAAACCTTAAAAATAATGTGGATGTACAGCATATACTTCTAGAATATCCAACAACATAACCTTTCAAATGATTCCCCATTTTTATCTTAAAAGTTCTTACCAAAACTGTATTTCAGGAGCTCAGTTCTGCTTGTCAGGCAGATATTAATTTTTTATTGCATTGCACAACAATAAATTGGTTCTGTAAGTGCATATTAATAAACAGGTCTTCAGGGCTGTCTAAAATATGTTATGGTAAAATATTTGAAATGTTTAACTAATAGTGACTTAGTTACCTGTCATAATAACAAAAAGTAGATAGAGTAAACTTTCTCCTCAAGTCAGAGCAACAGGGAAACATCATCTTTCTCTACTCAAAGTATATTGTTATTTTTCTGTATTTAGTTTGAGACTTAAGGTTTTCATCTCCTAAATAATTTCAAGTATCAGGCACTCAATTTTTCCCTCATATTACAGCTATGTAAAATACTTGGTTTTTTAAAGCAAAGATTATATCATACTGTTTCTGATCCTAAAAATATTATAGGCTTTCAAAACAAATTCTTTTGAGTTAAAAAATTTAACTTGTCCTAATTTGATGCATTTTTACTGTGTACCTCCAAAGTTGAAGGGTACGTCAATTTGCTTTTTTAGCACGCTAAGAATTTAGCTTTATCTAACTGACATGGCTTTATAAAAACTTAGTGGTTTAAGTTATTTCTCAGTGTTGAAGTCATATTAAATGTTGACTGTTTTTTCCTTTCAGCTGTACAAAGGTAGAATTAATGCTACTAGTCACGTAATTCAACATCCAATGTATGGAGCTGGACACAAATTTCGTACTCTTCACTTGCCTGTCTCAACAACTCTAGCAGAGGTTCTTGATCGTGTGTCAGGCAAGTTTGCAATAGTTCACGTTTTTGTTTTGGTTTTTTTTATATATGGTTTTAAAAAAAAATCTTACATTGTTTGTTTGACCATACAAATGATACTGCAAATATCAGTCTTTGAAACACACTATTTTTCATCCATTCATTAAGTTTCCCCAAATTTTTTCAGTTAAATATCCTGGAATTTAGTGATACATCTCAAGGTGGAGATGTATGTCCTGTGAAAAGGGCCTTAATGAAGGCTGCATCTAATTTCTGTGGATATACATTTGTCTGCTACATAAATATTTGCATTTGCTTACTAATTGGAAATTGAAAAGTATCATTTACTTTTAGATGTTAATTTTAAAATTATGCACAGTGAAAGGATAATGTTAAGGCATTAATTAATTTGTTTGTTTTTTAAATTTCAGTACTTTCAGTTATACTACTTGAATATACACTGAGAGATGAATTTCCCTGTAGGGAACTCTGTTGATCAGGCCTTCACAGACCATAATATGGATTTTGACACTCAAATGGTAGACATCCTAATCTTAAAATGGATCCCACCTTTATTATTAGTGTTTATTTAATACCCTAGGAAACAGAACTATATGTTAAAGATTGGGGTTAATAATTTTTAAAAATTTAGTTGAAGAGTAGAATTCATACTGAAGATGTTATGTCTATGCCAGAGCTCTCTAGGTAAAACCAGGCAAGATGCAAGCTGATTCTGGTAATAAATAGAGCAAAAATTGTTAGGACATGTTAAATGAAAAATCAGTTTTATCCATGTCTAGTTAAAAAAAAATAAACAAATCCAGGACTTCCTCTTTATTCTTAAGATGTGGCTCACAATAATATCAAAGAAAAGTTAAAGATCTTTAGAAAAATTATGTTTTTGCCATGTGGGAGATGAGTGCTGAAGGATGTGCACTTATTTGCACATTGATCTGACTAGGTGTGTATGTTCTTATATGTAGGTTTACTTGAATGTGTATGTTTTTGGAACTTAGTGTAGATCAACTTTTAATTTATGAGACAGGTCTTCATAGAATTAAAAGAAGCTATTGCTTTTTTTATATTTGTGGAAAATTTTTACATTGAAATAGCTAACAAATTTGTTGGGGCAATAAATGTTACCTAACAAGCTGATAGTACTAAAATGGTATTTGGCAGAATACTAAATAGGACAAGATGTGTTTTAGGATTTTAATAGAAAAATATCCGTTCCTAGCAAAATGCTTGTATCTTACTTATCAAGGAGTAGTTTACTGTTTCTGATAGAATTCTATATTTATGTACTGTCCAGAGAATCATGTGTGAAATGTGACTAAGGTCTTTCTGACCACAAACTGCACAAGGATCTCATTACTGTAATGGGTGGGATGGTCACTTCATATGAGGTAGGGATCAGTTGTTGAGCAGTGACATGAACTGTACTGAGTAGCTGCCTTAGTGGTGTATTGTGGTCAGCTTGATAGCCAGTGCTAATGAGGACTGGACAGATGTGGTAAACTGTAATGTCTGTAATTGAAAATGGTCAAGTGCTGACTTTTTAGGCCACCATAACTTTGGGGTTTGCTACAGCGTTGTTATGCCTTGGCTTTGTGGCTCTCATGACATTCCATGAAGTCCATGGTTAGGACAGAGTAGAGAAGGCTTGGATATAAGAGGTGCAAGCTGTGTTTGGGGTGAGAGAGGGAGAGAAGGGATGGACTGGGAGAGAAAAGAAAGAAAAGGCTGTCACCACTACAGCAATAGGAAGTCATGAAGATCCTGTGTCAGAATCCGTCCTTTGGGTTAACTTCTTTTTTCTTAACTAGAGTTAATGTCTCAAATTAATTGTGTCACACTTTCTGCATAAATACATCACAAGAAGCATATTCATTTCGTGCTTCTTTTCCCGGCTTTTAAAAAAATAAAGGAAGGGAGAAAGTGACCCTAAAATGATTGATAAATCTGCTGCTTGCATCCCTTCATCATAGGAAGAAAATGTGCAGTACACTGCAGATAGGATTGCCTAGGACGATTACCAGTTGGTTTGTATTTCACCTTAGTCTTGAGCTACTGCTTTTGATCAGAAAAACTGAACAATAAATCCGGGTATCACCTGAGTAGTTAAAATACCATTGCTTAACCTTCTTTAATAATTTTATTAATGACATTTCAATTCCCCAGCAGTAAATGGACATTGAGTCCATGGGACAAAACTAGAGCAACTCAGAATTTTAATAACAATAATAGTAGCAGTAGTAATAATGATGATGATGATACACACACACATTTATACATACAGAGAGTGTACATGTGTAAATGTTGAGTCCTAAGTGGCAGTAGTTTCACACTCTGTATCTTTTTTAGTCTCCACTGCTGTCTAATGCAGACATAACCAATGTCTTCGGGCACAAATCATGATGTATTTCCAAGCAACCAAACCACATCCCTTTCAGCACCTCACCCACTGGTGACACACAGTTAAAGGTAGCTGGATGGTACTTTTAGGTCTTGAGTCTGGTTATAACTTAAAGCTGGTGTGGCTATGTGGAGACAAGTTACTAGTCAGAAGCAATTAGAGAATTACTTGGCCATTTTGGTGTCAGTGTTGTACCATACAGGGTGTGAAATCATCCATTGTCACTACTCATCAGTCATTTAATAAATTAGATTAGATTTAATAACTTAATGATAGTTGTGATATACACTAATGATTGAACCAAAATAGTTGAACTGCAGTAATCGAATGTTCACTTACGGAAACAGCTCAAGTTTTGATTGTGTAACGTACTTTAGGCATCTTCCAATTTCAAAAAAAGACTATTTGCCAGTTCTGAAATTGGATCAGTATGTAACATGAGATGCCCAGACCCAAATACAAGAGTCTATTTAAATAAGTCTGCAGCTGTCCTTAAAAAAAAAAAAGTTTTGGAATTTCTTTTTTTGTTGGATTTTTTTGCTGTTGTTGTTTTGTCAAGATTTTTTGTGGTTTTTTGGTTGATTTGGTTTAGGTTTGAATAGGGATTTTTTGCTTAATCTCCTTTTTCATTGATTGCAGAGGTTTAGTGGGGTTTTTTATGTGAAAATACTTGACTCATCAAGTAGTGGTTTTAAACTGTTACAGATTTAAATTGTCAGAGAACAGAGTTTTGGGGGAAGAAGGGGGTGGAATTACTTTAATACCTTAATTCATAGGTATTGACAAGACTATTGCTGCCTGTGTTGGAACTCTGAGACGCTAAAGTAGTCGAGAATAGCTTTGTTAACAGCTTAGAAACTGTAATAAAATCAACTTGGTATCTTGAAATGCTTTTCTTTCCTCTCTTTTTTTGTTTGTCCTTGTCCTCCGTCCCCATATAGATACACCCAGTATTACAGCTAAGCTAATTAATGAACAGAAGGAAGATAAAGAAAAAAAGAACTATGAAGAGAAAGAAAAAGTTAAAGCAGAAAATGGATTTCAGGACAATTACAGTGTTGTTGTTGCTTCTGGTATGTGTTTTTCTTCTGTCTTCTATAAAATGGCTCTTTCTGGTGTTAAAAGTGTGTGTGAGGACGAAAATACCTACCAATAATTAATTTTATTACTAGTGATGGTTAGAAAGATTGTAGTACACAGTACTACAATTGTAGTGTAACTGTTAGGCAACAGAGATTGATTCCTGATGGAACAGCTGCTTCTATCAGATTGTACTTTGACAAATGTGTACCTAAATATATGTTTCAGTGATATCTTTGTGATGCTGTTGCTCGGGTGTTTTACAGCATTTTTTAAAGACACACCTGGAGCTTGGAGGGTATTATACTTCTACCTTTTTGCAGTAGCTGGTGCATCAGAGTTTAATCACCTCTATTCCCAAAATATGCTTTGGAAATAAAAGGTATCCACATACTTTGCGTAACAACTAATGGCTAAAACTGCTAAAAACTCTTAGACAGATATGTCGGCATAAAATGGAATTATTCCACTTGGAAACAACTAATACTAGAGTTTCTTTCAAAGCATTCAGTTTATAAAAACTACTGAGTTGAACCTTCAGAAGTCTTTAGACTAAGCCTTTTCCCTGTAGACCTATTGTTGGAGGATATAGATTGAACATAGTAATTTTGCAGTGGTACACAAATGTTGCAGTTCAGATGATGGCTGTAGAAGTCATTAGTCTTTTGGTTTGAAGTTGATTAATGAACTTCAAACTAATCTCTTCCTATCTAGCTTTCTGCCATTATTGGGGTACCTCAAGTTCATTCACACTTCACGAAGCATAAAGCAGAGATGCTGATTTCCTTTGACTTTTGGCACCAATATTTCTTAAGCTTTTTATTTCAGGTTTTCAGATGTAGATATAACTCTTAACACAAATGTTGAATAGGGCAGCAGTTCCACTGAACTTGGTATACATTTAAAACAGCATAGTTCTGTTAATTACAGCATCTTTATCTGACAAGATATTTACAGTAGGTGCTGCTTAAACAAGTTAAACATGCTTTAGTAGTATCTAAAGTATTAATAGGTCCAAGCAAAGGGTTAAAACACAAATAAAAAATCTAGAAAGAAACAAAAATATTATACCAAGGTTGAAGATCGGGCATAGCATAGTCAGCCATGTCATTCCAGTAGCACCACTCATCCTACTGCCTATATAGCCCATTCTCTATCAAAAAGAAGCAGCTTTCAGTTTTTTCTGATATTGTTTCCATTTTTATCCAATTTAGTAAGAGTTTAAATGTAAACTTATTTCATTTGCATTTGTTTTTGCTACCTGTTTGTCAAATATTTTCTCCTTTTGTCATAATTTTTCATATATTCTGAGGGTTTTTTAGTGTCCTCAGAATCTTGTGAAAAGTATTGAACTTTTTACCTATGGGTAAAATTAATAGAGGGAGAAGGTGGTATTTGCAGCCTGATCTTCCTGAGGCAAGCTAGTTGAGTGTACTGAGATTGTTGGACAATGTGTTGCACATTAGAGCTGCTCCTAATGATCAGCTGAAACCAGAGTGTACTGACACATGTGGTACTGTCAGTACTGCAGCTAAAGTCACCTTTGTAGGCCAGACAAGTGGTTGTTATCTATAGTCTGTGCTGAAATGTCTGTCAGTTTGGAAAATTTTGCCTTTCTTGCTTTCAGGTGAAAACACAGCCTAAAAAAGTTTTGCTGTTGGGCTCATTGTGAGACACTCTCTTTAACAAGAGCAGAATTGGAATAGCTTTTGCTTTTTTTATGCATGGTATGATCTAGTTATGGTTTGCTTTATGTTTGGGCCTTAGGAGAATGCACAGCCTTTTAACTAAAAATACTGGGATTATATCCAAATATATTTTATACCTGGATGTTATTCGGTATTTAATTAGCCAGTGAGGTAAAGTTCTTACTTTTTTCCTATCATTGAAGGTTTTGAGTACATTGTATCTTGGCTAACTGAAGGTTTTAAATACTAGAACAACTTAAAATTTTTTTTCTTCTGTACTAGGTTTGAAATCTCAGTCAAAAAGAGCTGTTTCATCCACCCCTCCACGTCCACCATCAAGGCGAGGAAGAGTGATGGCAGATAAAGTTGGTACTTCTTCCTCAGGAGGAGAATCTTCCAGCAAGACCATTAGTGTTCCAGTCTTTCATCTATACCATAAACTACTACCAGGTAATTTTAATAATACATTTTAAACATCAGAATTATGGTCTTTTCAGTGGCTGATATGTGATTAGGAAGTAGTTAAAATGGTAATAAGCATCAGCATGTTGGAATTGTGGAGCCCCTCTGGGCTGGTAACAGCTTTCAACTGGAAAGCATAACATCAGCAACTGCAGCATTGTAGCATTATAGTGTCTTGAAAAATGTAGCAATTATGTTGATCTCCCTTGAAGTTTAGTACCTTGTTCCTAAAAAAACCTCTCAAAACACTTTCACTCACAAATGAGAGCAGGGTGGGTTTGAAAGGTGACTTATGTTTTATTCCAGGTACAAGGCAGAACTGAACTGGTACCAGTGCCCTATTACTTCAGGTTCTAAATGGGCAACCAAATTGCATTGCCCTCCAAGAGGCTGATTTGCCAGTTCAGGAATATTCTTGAATCCATAACATTTGTATTTTAAAGCAACAGCATTAAGCTGTTAGTCATGTTCCATGTATATCAGATGTGGTATGGAAAGGATGCCAAGATGATGGCAAGGTTGGCAATCTCTCTTGTGTAGAAAGAAATTGGTGTGACTTAGGCCAGGAATAAAGGACAGAAACATGAGTGAAACACTTCAGTATTATGCAGAACAGCTTCTTGTTTGGATCCAGCTAATGGAGTTAAGTGGTTAACTTCTGATCAAAGTCATTTTCACCTAAAAATCCCCTAAATTTGAAACTTACTATCAAACTACCAGCTTTGAGGCTATCCTCTGGCAATTATTAGCAGGATCGCATACTTGGTTTAAAATACCTAAAATTGGTAAGCGAAACTTGGTGGGATGAGTCCTGTGATTGGTGTGCTGTGATGAATGGTTACAGGCTTTTCCAGCGGGTGGGCAGGTCAGGCGAGCATCAGGCACAGCATCGCCACCAGGCCAGGGAGGGGATTGTACTGCTCTCCTCTGCACTGGCGTGGCCTCACCTCGAGTGCTGGGGGCAGTTTTGGTGACACAGTGTAAGAAGGACATAAAGCTATTAAAGATAGTCCAGAAGAGGGCAGTGAAGAGGGTGAAAGGCCTTGAGGGGAAGCCATATGAGGGGTGGCTGAGGTCACTTGTTCTGTTCAGCCTGGAGAAGAGGAGACTGAGGGGAGACCTCGTTACAGTTACGACTGCCTCATGAGGGAAAGAGGAGGGGCAGGCACTGATCTCTTCTCCAGTGACAGGACCTGAGGAGATGGCCTGAAGTTGTGTCAGGGAGGTTTAGGTTGGATATTAGAAAAAGGTTCTTCACCCAGAGGATGGTTGGGAAATAGAACAGGCTCCCCAGGGAAGTGGTCGCAGCACCAAGCCTGACAGAGTTCAAGAAGCATTTGGACAACGCTCTCAGGCACATGGTGTGACTCTTGGGTCTATCCTGTGTAGGGCCAAGAGCTGGACTTTGATCCTTGTGAGTCCCTTCCAACTCAGGATGATCCATGATGCTGCTATTTTGGAGATGAGATCAAAACCCTGTGCCTGTTTTCAGTATGTAGCTGGTAAAGGCTGACTGTCTCATGACAGTCATGTAGACCATTCTCTACTTGTGATCTGGTCATGTCTTGCACAGCAGATGGTTCTTACAAAATAATAAGCCATGGGAAGAAAATCAGTGATGGGGAAAAAAGGGCAGAAAACTTACTCACTTGTACAATGACAAGGCATTTTTAATTTTTGTTTTTCTTAAGACACAATCTTCAATTGAAGAAACAGGTTGCTACTAAAGAACTCTTGGATGTTGTTTTACTTGATTAAATACAGTCAAGATGAAATAGACATGCTATTATATGATCTAACTCTAAAATATTTCATGTATAAATCTACTTGTTGTCAGGCAAAATTTTTCTGCCTTGAGATTAGCTTGTAATTTCAGGAAAGAACATATTTGCAATTAACAAAGTGGCCAAAATCTGAATTTGAGTAATCAGTTTGGACTGTATTGCATGTGCATTTCAAGTCTATATTGCTGTGGAGAAAAGTAGTTCTGGTAGTGCCCTTCTTTTTTTTTTTTTCAGCTGAGTTCTGCTGTCCTGATACAGGAGTAGTGAGCTAGACTTGAGATTAGTAGGCCTGAAAAAGACTTGCAAGTTTCTATGTTTTCCACTTTTTCCAGTACCACCCATTTTACCTTATGGTCACACACATCTCTATGCCCCCACAATTCAAGAGTGAGGCATAGGTGGTGTTTAATAGAAGGGGACAGCCAGTACCCACTTAAAATGCACATCAAATTACAGCCTTGGCAATTTGTTAAATGTGCCAAGTGCTTGTGCTCTCAGCACAGAGCTGTCTTAGGGAATGTTGGCATAGATCTTTTTGATGCTTGGTTCCAAACTGATGGGGCCCCCTTTCCCAAAAGAACAAATGGTAAAATTAAGGCCTTAGTTTGGATCCAGATGATACTTAGTCTACTTGGCATCTGTGGTACAAGTAATGAACAGCCCCTTGATATGTATGTTAGAATAACCCAATCAGAATGTTGTCTCTGACTTGATGTCATTGTTGTCTAGGTCAACCATTACCAGCTGAAATGACACTTGCCCAGCTTCTGACTCTGCTGTATGACCGTAAACTCCCTCAAGGATACCGATCAATAGATTTGACAGTTAAACTTGGTTCCAAAGTAATCTCAGATCCCAGTTTATCAAAAACAGACTCATTTAAACGTCTTCACACAGAAAAAGGTGAGTGTTCTTGAGTGTTCTTACTTTTTTGATATATTCCTTTTAAAAATGTTTTTATTTTGGACAAAAATTGTTTTGATTTTCTTGATGAGAAACATCAGTTTTCTCTATTTCCTTGGATGATTTTCCTGAGCTATTCTTTTCTAGACAAGAGCTAAATTTCGTGATAAAGTACAAATTCATTGCCTGTCTAAATTGTGTCTATAGGACATAATGGTTGTTCCACTGTGCTCCACCATGGTTGTTCTGGTTTCACTTTTCTTTCGTCATTGTAATGTTATATGTGATACAATTATGATGGCATAGATGCGGTTTATTTTATTTCTTGACAAGTATATCAGTTCTCTCTGGTAAGTGTTTGTGCTGATACCCAGGGCAGATTAAGTAATACAGGAGCTGTTTGAAACCATATGAGTTAGAGAAGCCTGTGAAAATTTTTATTGCAGTATCTTTAGGTACCAAATGCTGCTTCGAAAATGGGGATTTCTCTCAGGCCATCTAAGCAGGTGTTATAACTCCAGCTTTTAAAAAATTGAACATTTTCTAATATGATATATTTCTTGATAATACTTTTGCCAGTTGCTTGCTATCTACTTGCCAGGGAAGGGAGATCTATCTCAGGAATCTGTTGAAAAATATTTTTATATCATTCCTGTAGGCAAGACTTAGAGAAATGGGACTTTGAAATTAAGCTAATTGTGATCTGCTAATCATCAGCCTGCTGACACAGCATGGGATTCCAAAGTTAATCATTCAGTTATTTTAAGACAGGAGCTTCTTTTAATAACTGTTCACTTGATAGTCTGTTTCTAGAAAAGACAATAAATGGAAGTATTGAAAAAAATTATAATTTTCTTGATATCTCATCTGAAATAAGCACTTCATGACTCCATGTAGTGTCTGGATATACATATCTCTCACACTGTTGAGAGACCTATCTCTTTCAAATAATACTTTTGTTTAGTTACACTCTTTATTTAAATTCTAAACATACAATAAATATTTTTAATAAAAGCGAAATTGTTAGATGTTGCTGTTGTCCCAGGGGCGGCTGGGATAGCAACACAGACTCCAGAACACACAAGTCCAGTCCAACTAACTTTATTACAAATCACGACTCTTTCATGGAGTCCTGCACACAAGTATTACACCATTGGTTAACAAGATGCACACTCTTTAAAGACTATTGGATAGCTAAACATAGCTCTGTTTTCCTAATGCTTTTCTGTGTAAACACCAGCTGCAAGAGTGTTTACATTTTCCACTTAGTGTGTTCTCATAACAAATTTAACAGAAACATGAGAAAGTTTTCTCTGCCAGACAAAGCTGCAAATGATGCCTGAGATTTCTCTGCTCAGCTCCTGCTAGCATCCACAGTTAGAGAAAGTTCAGTTTAGTAGTGAAGTTGCATGTGAAGACATAAAGGTCCTCTGAACTTTTATTAAGTTACTGGGCACTTTTTTCTTTGAACTTGGGACAAGCACTTTTGAAAATTTGAGTTTGTCATTATAAGTCCATTGATCTGTGGTGCTATACAGCAAAATATTAGTTATATTCACAATCACTACTCAGCAATAATGAAGGTCAGAGCTACTGCTTTTTCATAACTAGTTTATGTCTAGAGAAATCATTCTTACATATCAGTGTTCCTTTATTTGCTACTTAAAGTAGACCATGGATTTTTTGACACCATCCATGCTGGATAGGTTTTGTAGCTTCACATGGTGTCTCTAGTGCTGCATTTACTACTACCTGAGGAAAAGTTCCATTTATTAACATTTTTTTCTGTGTGCTTCAATACCTTTTTTGAGATCAGCAGTTTTCCACAGCTGAAGTGCATGACTTCATTAAAAACTTGGAAAATATTCATGGAGGTGAAATGGTTTAAATTGGGTTGTAAGAAGATTAAATAAAGCAAGGACTTGAGAAACATACTGAAGTGTAACTCCTTGCGTGAATATTGAAGATGATGCTGTATTTGCACTCACAATGAAAGGATCTTCCTGTAGCCTTACTGACTGAGAACTTACTTTCCAAGTGTCTTTTGCAGAGAAGCAGCTTTCTGTGCATTGTCAGTATCTCTATGTTTCTATTTCCTTGTTTTCTTCCTTTGGGAAGGCTTACAGCTTTTTACACCACAAAACAGAGGGGTGAGGTTTTTTGTCAAAATCTTTATCTTAAAACCATCATTGTGAAGGATATCTAACATTTCTTGTGGTCTGATCAATTCATGGCATTGAAAGCAGTTGAATTGCAAATCATGTTCAGCCTAGTGAGGAGGAATCCTCCATATATCTGGTGGAAGGCGGTTCCTTGCTGATACCAGCAAGTCTGTGACACCCTCACCCACTGTCTGTGGGGAAGAGGAGCACTTCTGCAGAGATTTCTGCCTGTGTCCTTCAGAATAGTAGACATCAAAACTGTGTGTGCTGAAAGTGTTACATTTGGACACAGCATATCCGTGAAGTCCTTGTTACATGGTGCTTCTTGCACGTTTAGAAGTTGAAAATTAGGATGGGGAAATACCTCCTGTTTCCTATTCCCTTTCAAATTAGAGAACAAACAGTTTTAAAAAATGAAGTATCTTTTAAAAGATACACTGTCTGCTGTTTAAAAATTTTTTCGTAAGAAATTTGTTTTGGTAGCTGCACAAGTTATTCTTTAACATGCTTCTGTGTTTTTACAAGTATATAATAAATACTAGCATGTGTGCTATATATTTGGAGTAAAACCGAGGATTATCATGGGTGTCAGACTGCTCACAGTGAAGAGATACTAAGACCACTTGATCTCTCCTGTGTTTTGATGTGGCTATACTGTGAAGACTTGGAGGACCCCTGCATTATATTGTTTAAAAATATAATCTGAAAAACAGATTTTTATATTAAATATACAGAATATTCACTGAAGTTTGCCTGTGGCAATGAGCAAAGAGGGTTGATTTTTGGCAACAAGGAATCATGGTAGGGTTCTGTATATTCTGTATATACCTATGTGCATAGAATGTTCATTTTTATGTGTGTTGTACAAGATATTAGGGTGCTTAGTCATAAACTGGGAGGATGGAGGCAAGTAGAAACTGAGAAATCCAGATCATGATCTTTTTTCATGAGGAAGAATAGAATTAAATGTCACAGCTTTGTCAGAGGGACATTTTGACACTTCACAGAGAGGAGATGTGAGAAGCAAAACTAATTTAAGGTTAAGATTATCTTTACTTTCTTCAGCTATAAACTCTTTATTGAAGAGTAACAAACCTACACTGAACTTCTAGATGAAAGAGTGTTAAAAAGTGTCATAACTCCAAAATTAGCTAAATCTTGAAGGCATAGATCAAGCTCTAATAAAACATAAAATTCTAATAATTTACATGTATAAATAATGCTGAGTTTGACATGGATCTGTTGTCAATGGCAAAAGCTACCTCTAACACTTCTTTTGATATTCTTGCATTCATTCATGTCAGGTTCTTGGCTCAGTCTTTGCTTGAAAGGAACCAATACTTTTGAAGTCCACTTTTAAGTGAGGACAAAGAAATAAATGCAGTATTGATGATATGTATTAATTTCTTCCACCTTTGTGTTTTTGTAGAGCATGCGGATTTACTGGGACCTTGCCCTGAAGATGAAGCCATCAGTCCGGGGGATGAGTGTATGGATGCAGTTCTAGATGAATCACTTCTTGAAACCTGTCCCATTCAGTCTCCACTGCAAGTTTTTGCAGGCATGGGTGGATTGGCTCTTATTGCAGAAAGACTCCCTATGCTTTATCCTGACGTAATTCAACAAGTGAGTGGAAAAAAATAAATGTCAGAAAATGTGTTGAGAGTATTTTGTTTGTTTGTTTAAGGACAGTATTTTCCAGATATTTCTCCATGGTTCACTTTAACTTCTCAGTTATCTGGGGAAGCTACTTTAAAATAGGCAAATGCATAATTCCACAGCCAAGTCCAGCTATACATGTGCTTCCCTCTCCGTGTCAAAGACTGCCTGAGTAGCCATGTCCTTGTTGGGACCAAGGCAAGCTGCTTCTGTTAACTTAAAATATCTTGGAGGGTGCAGTAAAATGAAGTTGCTGATGTACTATAAAGGCATACTGACTTATCACTCAATTGCTCATGTAAGTGTACCCTCGTAGATATTTTTATGGTTAAGTGAAATTCAGTTCTCAAAGCAGATGGTGTTATTTATTATCATAAGTAACAGTATCATCTTAATTATATTTATATTAATAAATAATAGGTATTATTTGTATATTTATATATAGAATTCCTCTGGATGCACTATAGGCATTTCAAAAGTATCAGTAGTGGCATTAGTGTGAAATTACTCCTTTGGCTGCTAAAAAGGGAAAAAATAACCTGTGAATTATTCAGATTCTATTTGACTATATTTTTGAAGTTTTTGGCTGATACTCCTAACAGGAAAGAATATTTGTTCCCTTTGAAACTGAATTAATCATGAATTAAGGGTGCTGTTCAATACCCTGACTGTAAAATTGTGGCAACCATAGGAACCCTGTAGTGAGACTGGATAATTATTATGCATACTTTGTAAATAGGTCTACAAAGGCCTTAGAGGTCTAGAACCAATGCAGTTCAAAAATTTTAAGTTAAGGAAAAGTATTTACATAAGCAGTTACTGTATTATGAATTAGAAGAGGGGTAACATGTACTCTGTATTGAAGAAAACTGATATATGGAATTCTGCAACACATAAAAGGTAACATATGACCATGAGAAATTTCATTCCTTTTTTTTCTCCTTTTTCTTTGGTCCTGGGAATTTACTGTCTTTTTACAATGTCTTAGCTTCAGATATATGTTTATATTCAAATACTGAATAAGAATTCTATGATTCATAAAAAAAATTAAATACAATAATACCAAATAGACTATTAAGAGTGAAGACTGATGATTTCTTCAGACCCTTAATTCTTTAATTTTACTTTTATATTTTTCCAAGTCACTGGTACTTCCGATTCTCCTAATGTGAAGATAATTGGAATAAATGCAGCAAAATGTGGCTTTGACTTTAAATTAGAAATTTGGTATTCTGGGTAAATTCTGTAAAGGCTTTTCATACTAATTCTTTCCAGTTTAGATCAGTCTGATTATAAGTACTAAAATTCTAAATATGATCAAATCAGTTTATCTGAATAGCATGAAAGCCTGAAACCTCTGTGATGTTTGGTTATGAGAGGGACCTCAGTGTCATAATTTCATTTAAATTGTTTGATTGTGTCTTGAGGCACTGTACAGCTACTGCCCCCTTAAACTCGGATTCCCATCATAATGCTTG
Organism: Picathartes gymnocephalus; assembly: GCA_013390045.1. Taxonomy (NCBI): domain Eukaryota; kingdom Metazoa; phylum Chordata; class Aves; order Passeriformes; family Picathartidae; genus Picathartes; species Picathartes gymnocephalus. The sequence continues at coordinate 101,528 of WEKY01059689.1, read as the reverse complement.
ACTGCACAGGTCTCTGGTCATAAAACAGACTGTTCTGTTAGAGTATAATCGTAATAAAGCCTGCCAAATCAATCAAAAGCTCAAAAGGATCATGAGTTGCTACAAAAATGCTAAGATACCTGAAGTTATTCTTAGTTTTTAAAGGCATTATGATTAATTTTTCTTCTTTTTGCAGTATGTAATTAAAAATTAAATACTTGAATTCACAGTGTTTAATGTTAAAAATAAAAGGGCCTTTTCTTATTTAACAGTATGGTACATTAATCTTTGTATTTATTTCAGAATAATTTGTGTCTCTTATGCCTCTATATTTCAGCAACACCCTTTAACTGAGGATTTTAGGTTGGCAAAATATGTTTGCTTGCTTGTGTAGGCACAGCTTTCTAGCACTGTTTTGAAAATGCAACAGGTATGCCCTTTTCAGCCATTTAGCGTTTCCCCTGTATCTGCAAATGGTAGAGTATTTCATGTGACTTCTCTATTGTGTCCTACATTAAGATTGCATGTCTTTTAGGTCCTAACTATAATAAATTTTTTGTCTAAGGTGTTTAACTGAATGACTGACAAATTTCTTTGTTGTTTCTGTTGGCTAAGGTGAGCACTCCAGTGGTTACATCAGCCACGCAGGAAAAACAGAAGGACAGCGATCAGTTTGAATGGGTTACCATTGAACAGTCAGGGGAACTGGTGTATGAAGCACCAGAAACAATTGCTGCAGAACCTCCACCGATCAAGTCAACAGTCCAGACTATGTCTCCCATACCTGCACATTCTTTGGCTGCCTTTGGTTTATTTCTCCGTCTCCCGGGCTATGCTGAGGTGCTGCTAAAAGAACGGAAACATGCTCAGTGTCTGTTGAGATTGGTGTTGGGAGTTACAGATGATGGTGAAGGAAGTATGTGCTGTAATTATTACCTTTCTTTGTAGACCACAGATAGATCGTTTTACTTGAGTTTATTTGCACTGTATTGCTTTTAGCAGGAAGTTAGAATCGGTTTGTGCAGAACCGTGTTGCAGGCATCTTTGATAAACTGTTGTCTCTCTCAAATTCTGTCTGGCAAAGTTCCATCAGAATCATCTGTATTCCAGGGTTCTTATCTCATGTCAAGAATAATTGTAAAATAAGCACAGAGAAAACCTGCAATGACCCTGTCAAGATGACTGCATTCAGACAGAATGATCTGAGTAGCTGGGTATGCTCAACTAAATGAATAAACATCCTATAATTCTGCAGCCAAATGCAGAATAATATGGATAAGCGCAAAGCTACAACAGATGTAGAGTAAACCGTTGAATAACACTGTTCTAGTAAAGGAGAGTAAGATCAAAATATTGTAGTGAGTAAATTGCCTAAGCAGAAGCTCTACTTTAGTGGTGTGAGTTCAGAGGGAGAAATGGGACATTCAAAGAATAAACAGACAAGCCTGGAAAAAATTTGTTGTACCTGGAATTCTGCACATAGTTGTAATATTTGTGTTTCTTACTGTTTTGAAAAACTGGAAGAGTGTGTATCAAATGTGTTTTGGTACATTTAAGGCATTTCCTTTCACTGGGTTTTGTGTAGTGGTGCACTTGAGTAGTGTCAGGTTTACCGTTGAACTTGATCTCAAGGGTCTTCTGCAATCTACAGGATTCTGTGACTGTAATTATGAATTTGAAAAGAGTCTGTATTTTTATAGGCTGCAATCATCAAAAGTTAGTCTCTATTGAGCACTCTATAGAGTGGTGTGTAACACGGACCTCATAAGACCAGCTCGAAAACCAAGAGTCTCCTTTGCCCTCCTTTCTGCTTATCATTTTATTTCTCCGGTATTTAGGTGCAGTAGATGAGAATAAACTGGGCAATAAAAATTCAGTCTAGCTGCTTACGCCCACCTGATTTGAGTAGTAAATAACTGAAGAACTATATGCAGTTTTAGAGTAGTCCCAGTCCCTTACTACTGCAGGCAGTTTTTATAAAGAGACCTTCAGAATTTGGGTTGCTTTCTTTTTGTGTGTGTGTGCAGCCACTACTGCTTTTGGTATACAGTTCCAAAACACAATTTTCTTGAATGGCTAGGGGCTGCTTTAATTTTCAGTCTATATTTATTCATATGCAGTTTGTGGCAAATAGTTCTTTTTTCTCCAATACATTTGTTGACAGGAATTACATTCCCTCATAGCCTTTGTTTTAGCTGAACTAAACAGCCAATTTCTGTATTCCCTAAACCAAATGTCTGAATGCAATTCTACAAAATGTGGGTTCAGTTGTACATAGTAATCCACATTAGTTCTCGGTATAAATTCTTATCTTCCTTTTTTTTTTTTTTTTTTGAAATACAGCTTTCACACATGTAGAATCTCATTACTTTCTTGCATAATACGAAAAGCTGCAATTATAAATACGGCTTATAGATTAAACATGGAGTCATTCAGTTGTCTACAAAGATAAATAATGGGCAAATGTTTAGATTTTCTCTTTTTTGATTTGGCTGTGCCTGCAGGTATGGGATTCTATCAGATGGGCTGATTTTCCCAAAGTTTTTGATTTTTTTTATGAAGATCCTAGTCAGAGGACTTTTGATCCCTTCTTGTTATTGTCTTTGCAAAGAGTATCAGATAGATACGAATTAACACGTGTATGTGTGTAGATACATATACACACAAATACAGACATACTTGTTTAAATCTCTGGATGATGATATAGTTGATAAACTCTTAAGAATGAGGGAGAAAATAAAATATTTAAAATAGGAGGCAAACTTCTGGGCAGACTTGGCTATTTTAAAGTATTTTCACTGTTTGAAGCATCTCCAGGTGTCAGTGTTCTCTATTTATATATACAGAGGGGAAGGAATGTGGAATGTATTGTTAAATACTGGAAAAAATTGAGCCACTTGCTCATATCTGAGTGTGTTGCATTAGTAAGTCACTCCATTATTTGAAATGTGGCTTTTAAAAATAAAAAATTTGCTCATAATGCAAAGGGGTTAAAAATTTTAGGTAATTATAGCACAAAATTCATACATGCAACTCATCTAATTAAAATTATGTTATTATTTCATCATGTATTCAACTTGAATAGAGACTTGGTTTGTGTCATTGACTTAATTCACATTTCGGGCATGTGAATACAAAAAAGAATCCTACATATGAGAAACTACTGCTGCTTGTCAGCTGAGCTGCTGTTAGCTGATCACATGCATTCGTTACCTTGCTGTATTTGGAATGATTAGAAATATATATGTATTTTAAAAAAAAAAAAAAAAGTCCAAACCAGTTTTCTCTCTCAAAATGGCAAATCAGATTTTTAAAATTTCATTCTTAACCAAATCTGTGAATAAAATAGGGAAACATTCTATTTTCTACACTCTCCTCATTATGAAATTTCTCTTTGAAGAGAAACATAGTATTAGAAAGCTTTACTGTATGTGAACGCTTGAGTCCTTAGATTTCTGTATGTTCATAAACTATTGCAGAAATTAATAGGCTGTATTGAACTATTGAAAGAAAATGTGGGTTTGTTATTTTCCTTCTCCAATCTAGGTCATATCCTGCAGTCTCCTTCAGCAAATGTGCTCCCAACTCTGCCCTTCCACGTGTTGCGCAGTTTGTTCAGCACGACCCCACTGACCACTGATGATGGAGTGCTGCTGAGGCGGATGGCGCTGGAGATCGGGGCCATCCATCTCATCCTGGCTTGTTTGTCTGCCCTGAGCCACCATGCACCAAGAGTGCCCAATTCAAGTCCCAACCAGGCAGAGGTAAGGTTACCAGCAGAGCATGTACCACTCAGAAGTACTAAGAGTTGAAAAGAATCTCATTGCTTTCATTGTAGCCTAATTTTTGCAGACTTTAAAAATAACTGTGAAGTACTTGATTAGGTAATTGTCCTTGCATGTTGCAAATAAATACAGTAATCATGAAAGTAGGCTTTTCATTAAAGTAGAGAAAGAAGGCTTGTCTTGAGGCATTAAGGTGTAATGAGTTTCTTTCACAGGACTTTATTTTTCAGGGCAGGAGGGGCATAACACTCACTGAATGGTGGTTCTTTAATACCCATTAGATAGTATGACCTCATTATCTTATTTAACATTCATCATCTCAACTCCTGGTTACAAACTATTTCTTTTTAAATGCTTCACAATATAAATGAGTTGTGAAAATTAATGAATTAACGCAGTGATTTTTGTTGCAATCTTTGTACTGATATTTAAATTAAATCTAAAGACAAGAATTTTCCATATTGTTCAAGATCCCAAATTAATCTCCAAAATTTGACTTTTTTCGAGGTATTTCCCATGTTGTACCACCCTCTGTTCAGAATATGTATATTCTGATTTTCTTTTTAGGACTGTAAGTGACCATTTCTGCATAAAGTACCAGTTGTCTATAAAAGTGTTTAGAAAAACCATTAATGACTTGCCCTCTTTAGCATTGCTTTGGTAGAGGCTTGCATGAAACAGTTCCTGGTGGCTGAATATGGATTAGTAGCTGCAAAATACAGGGCTGTCCATATTTTAGCAGCTCTGATACTGATGAAGGGTTGAGCAAGCAAGAGATGAAGCTGTGCCTGAGAATAATTCACTTGAATGGGTGATCAAATTTAAGGGGAAGCTGAGAGATTCTACTTCTAATGAGGTATCAGGCTGCTGACACATTAACACCTTAGCATTTTTGCGTGTTTGGAGCGAAAGGGCAACCATTAATTCTTATTTATGCTTCAGCGTTACCATGACCCCTTAAATAGCTTGCTTTCTCATAATTCATATCTATCAAGTGATAGATGGTAACTTGAAACTAGAGATCCATCAGGCCTGCACTGAGGCTTGTATTTCTGGGGCCAGGCTCTCCCTTAAGTGCTTTAATTCAGTGCTCATGACAGTCCTCTTGAGTGTTAAAGACACAACATGTTCATGAGTGATGTAATGAGTAATGTCTACATGAAAACAACCACAGTGCAGTTTCATCACCAAGACACATTACATTCCCAGTGTAAAACTTAAGGATGATTTCAGACTACTGTCAGTATGATACTTCACAGGTGATAACTTCTGTTACCATTGCAGTCTGTTCATACATCATTTCTTTTCTTTCAAATATAATCTTTAACAAAGTCACTGAAGAAGATCTGAACAGAAAATGAAGCTTTTTGGAGCCATAAAACAAATATTGCATTATGTGGTTTCCAGCTGTCACCAAGGAATGAAAGTAGCAAGTCACTTGTTTAGGGTGCTAAATATGTAAATAGGAAAGCATCAGTTAAAACATGCTTATCAGAGTTTTTTCTGCATCCTTTTCATCAATGACCTGCTAAAATTCAAAAATTAGTGTAAATACTTCCACAGTACTCAATGAAGGCTAAGCAATGTAATATTGGAGTTATGTTACTAAAATCACTGAGGCTGACCATTGGTAAAATCTGTACAAGCACTGTTGGAAACATGTGCTCTCAGAAAATTTTAAGGATGAGTAACTTCCTTGCTTTTACCTAGAGAGGAGGTAGCGTGTATCTTAGTGACTCGGAGGTCATGTGTCAGAGCTATATATGTAACTTACTTCTCTTGCTATTTTGGAGCATTTATTCAAAATCAATAAATACTTAAGCATTTTAACATTTCAGTTCTGTTTTCTTGATAATATTTCCACTCCCATCCCCTTCATCTCATTATGTTATTAAACTTGACTAGGTGTTAAACAGGAATAATTACAGAGCTGTGATGTTTAGAATGGTATTGATTAAGTAGCATTTGAATACCTTTCATCGTTTAAGCAGTGATAGTATCTTAAAGGAGAGCAATAACAGGTTTACAGTACTGGTCAAATTGAAGAACCACTTTGAACAGTTCACTGCTGACCTTTATTAGAACTCCATATGTGTGGCAGTCTTTCCAATGGAAAGCTTTGAATTTCACTGAATCCTGATGATATCTTTATAAAGTTAATAAATTGGGATTACATTCTTTCTCATAACAAAGGCTTTTTAAAGATAACACTACTAAGATGAAATCATGAAATAATTTCGGTTTTGATTTTCTTTTTTTTTATTATTTTTTACCTTAGCCACAGGTGTCAAGTACACACAATACTGCGTCAACAGAAGAACAGCAGTTGTACTGGGCTAAGGGTACAGGCTTTGGAACAGGCTCTACAGCTTCAGGATGGGATGTTGAACAAGCTTTGACTAAACAAAGACTAGAAGAAGAGCACGTGACCTGCCTTCTACAGGTGTGTAATTATGAAATCTTGATTGATGAGAAACACTTAAGCATGGATAGTAAAACTGGAGTTTTGTCAGTCACATAGCAGAGTAATTATAATATTTTGGGCAAAAATTATTTGCAAACAACTGTCTGAATGGAAAATTCTGTGGATCATATTTTGAGTGAGGCTGTTTTCAGATGTCACTGGGCTGCTGCATAAAAGACCTGGTTGTGAGTTCTGTAGAGAAAGTGAACCTGGATGTTTTCCAGTGCATTTCCTTTGAGCTGTCACACACCTCTGTCAGAAACGCTGCACTCAGTCAAAACTGAAGACTGTCCATTAATGGAGAAGGATATTGGAATAGGCATTTTGTTTTGTGTGCCAAACAGTGTTACCTATTCATTTCTTGCACATTTTCGCTCTACTTAAGGAAGTGCCTGTAGGTGATACTGGTGTCTATGAATATGTTATGTCAATATAACAAAATCTCAGTCATACATACCAGAAAATCTTGAGTATGTCAGTTACATCACAATAGTAGTTCTCAAATAGACATCTAGATCTTAGTAAAATTCTCATGCTTTCCAAATACCTAAGGAGAAGAAAATCCTGCATGATCAAGCTTTTCAGTCCATTATGAAATCCAATCAATCCCTATTATTATGGATCAATGTAGGGAATATGAGATTGTATCTACTCATCGAAAGTTTAATTCACAGAACCCTCAGCTCACAAGCATTAGCTAACCTGCTGGGGTTAGAGCACAAAGGAGTTGAAACTCTGAAAATGCTCACACCCTGACCAATGAAGATACCGTTTTGATGCTGTCAGTTATTTTAGTCACTATAGATTACATGACACAATTGTCATATCCCTTGCAAAAATACAACAAATAAAATCTGAAAACAGTTTTCGATGCAAGAAAGAGGAAAATTGCCTAAATTACTCTCAGCAAAGCTTCCAGGCAGTATTCTGTATTCTGCCAGGGAGAAGTTTAGCTGTGGATGTGATAAGTCATGAAGTAAGGAGGCATTTGCTTAGGGCACTCAGCTGTTGAAGAAGTAGCATTTTGCTGAACTTGTCAGTCAGTTGTACAGCAGACTTTCCTTAGTCCCTGCTCTAGAAAGGTTTAGAGGAATTCTGTTGTACAGAGTACTAATAAGATGCTGCAGCAAAATACCATGGGTAAGAGTGTTAGAAGAAAGGGAGAGTAAAAGAAAAGAGGCTGAAAAAGTGAATAGAGTCCCTGGGACTTTAAGCAATACAGCCTGTCATGCCTCAAAGCTACTTAGTTTGAGAGTACAGCTGCGCAAATCAGGCCCATGGAAACGCTTATGTCTACAACACAGAGTAAGGGCCTGTGAACTCAGCCACATCTACCCTCGGGACAGGTGGGTGTGCAGTCAGGAGGGGCCGTCCCACCATTGCCAAGGTGAAGGCTGCTCTGTTAACTCAGATAAGAGCTGTGCTCATGAGTAGTTGTTCCTCCAGGTAACTGTTGTGCTCACCATAACTTACTGTTTTATCTCTAAATCCTGAAGTTCCATCCCAAAGGAAGTTGCAAAAATACTTAAAGTATTTGCAGTTGAAAAAAAGAAAAGTCCTACTGCTAGTTGGCATACTTGGTGTTCTAAAGTGAAAGGGACTGGTCAGCTGCAAGTCTCAGTGGTCTGAGCTGGCAAACTCTTGCTTTAAGTAACTCCAGCAGGTTTGTCAAAATTAATGTTAATTGATTTCCTAAAATAATTCAGAATTATAATAGTTATTTAATTTTATCATTAGCCAAAGTTTGAACAATCTAATAACTGTGTAGAAATTCTTCTGAAACATCTTCGGGACTGCTGAAATAAATACCAGAACTGAATTTGCAAAACAGCTAGTGAAGTGTTAGGGCATCTATCTTAAGGAAAGTCAAAGTTCTTTTGACTGAAATAAATCAGTTTTGATTAAATACTTTGGTGTATTTCAGGTTCTTGCCAGTTACATAAATCCTGCAGGGAGTACATCAAATGAAGAGACTCAAACAAGCCATGAGGGCAGAGGCCAAAACAGCAGCGCTCTTCCATCCGTTCTCCTAGAGCTGCTCAGTCAGTCTTGTCTCATCCCAGCAATGTCATCGTACCTCCGCAACGACTCAGGTACTGTGCCCTTGTCTCCTTCAAAATCAAAGCCGGCTTACTTCTGTCTAATCAGTTTTGGTAGAAAAAACAGGTGCTTCTTGCTAGTTGCAGTACACTTGCCAGTTTAAAATTTTACTAATGGAACATTCACAAGCCTTAGAAAACAAAATAAAATAGAACCATCAGACAGAATCTTGGTGAAATGCTCACATTTGTTGCAATCTCTTTAAATTTGAAGTTCAGTTCTTCAGCTATTAAACTAACAGGGAAATGGTGTTTTCTTCTGAAAAGTTTACATGTTCTTCTGCGAAAGATACACAGAGAGGGAGTACTTTATACAAGACCATGAAAATTACTGTGAAGAAAAATTAAAGAATTAATTTCAAGAAAATTGAGGAAATGTATGCCTGAATTTGGTAAACGTTGCACATAGTAGGGCAGTTCTACTTCAATCAAAGCTTTTTTTCCTTTATTTAGAAAACAGAAAAATAAGCCTCTTACCAGAACTGCAAAATATTTCAAATATATGGGAACAATTAAATTGTTTGATTTTTTTAAAGCAAAAGCAAATGAGTTCTATGATTTCATCAAATTTCTGCTCATAATTTTAAAACAAAGGTGCTTTGATAGTTTTCATCTGGTATGTTGTATCTTGCTGTGGAAACCATTTCCATTTTACTAGGTAGTGTGAAGCAGTATGAATTAAGCAAATGCCCATGCGGAACTAATGGCAAAATCAGCAGACTGGGTTTGTGATTTATGTTCAGTCTTACTAGATGACAGGCTTTAGTATGGAGATGAGCCTTAGGTTGGATTTTTATTAAGTTACTTTGTTTATAAAGATGGATTTATTCCTTAAGTATCTGGAGGAGTTGTTCCAAATCTGAGTAATTTGGTTTTGGAGCTTATTTTGCCTGCTCTATTTTCAGAGCAACTGATAACTGTCTTTGTCACATTACTGCAGTTCTTTGGGATGCCAGTTGGAGGGTGTGGTGATGTGAATTCATGAAACAGTGTTATAGCTCCTTGAATTACAGCATACATTTTATGTTAGAGGTAAAAGAGAAATCATCCCTGTCTTAAGTATTTGCAAAGCTACTTAGGACTAAAACAAGAATGTGGCTCTTTTAATTTGTACTAACTAGGGCATTACATAATCTTGTGTGATGGAATGGAACTAGTTCAAAAAGTCTGCTGGGGTCTTATAGTAAAAATAAAAATATCAAGATGTTTCACTTGCTAGTCTGCAGTTTGCCACCTCACCCTAATTTTGCAATGAATTGGTTGCTTCTATTTTGCACATATTGCAGTGGGGAAAATGAACTAGTAATGATAGACCAAGCTCATTATTGCAGTTGAAAATGTAATGTAAAACAGTAAAGGACATTATAAAGTAAAAGAATAAAGAAATCTTTCTGACAGATACTCATAAATTTTTGTCTGTTGAGGAAGAGTCATTGAAAGGCCTGGCAAAAATGCCATGTTATCTAAAGGATGAAGCCATTGGTCCTGAGTTACAGATGAATCACAGCTGCTGAGCCTCCTTTTTGCTGTTTTCAATAGAAGAATATATCTGTCTGTGTAAGTCACCTTTAACTGGGAAAGGTCAGTCAGATACTGATAGAAGAGATGAGATATGTAGCTGGTGGCAAGAAGTTCAGGCTAGTTTGGTTTTCCGGGACTATTTGTTTTCCCAAAGCACAAAGGAAAGGCAAAGTTTCAGTGAGACATGTTCATTTTAGGTACGTTTTCCACTGCTGAACTACCATTGTTTGTGGTTGGCAGGAGGTATTGAAATGTTGTGCCTGTGCATTAACAATTAGGAAAGAGCAAGCAATGTAGCAGTTAAACTGTATTAAAGCAAAGCAAAACCTTGCTTTTCAGAGAGAAAAATGAAAACTACTCTTCCGATTACAAGTTCACAAAGAATGGGGTTATTTCTATTGAAATTTAGAACTGTAAAATCTGAGGGTTGTTGTCCTTTGATTGGTCCAAGCAATATGTTTCCTGCTGTGCTTGTTCAAAAGTCTGTATAACACTATAATTAACAGTGTTCTCCTGAATTTAAAAAGTAATAACTTTGCAGGCCTGCATCTGTCAGGCTCATCTTTGGAAGCACAATGAGATAGCAGCATGAAAGGGAAATGTGCATAAAGGATGGCTTCTGGAAAGAATGGCTTCTCCTTGTTAATATTTGAGCCAGATGCATTTAGTTGGGAAGGAATCCCTGAAAACAGTTTGTCTTAGTGACAAGGCATAATTCCAGTGCAGTAATTACAGTTGAGTTGAAAGGCAGACAGATAATTTTCACATTAATGAGTGCAAGTTGCAGGTGATGCTGGGCCTCTCAGTGTCATTGACATTGAGTGTCAGGAGACAAAGCTAACACAAGAGAGGCAGGTTGAGAAGCTCTGAAGCTGTGTTAGGTTCTGGTACAATGCTTGTGGGACTGAAAAATTCACTTAATGTTTTTATAGTTCAAACTTTTCAAATATGGAGATTATTTTTTTATTATTACTACAATTTTTATTTTATTTTTTTTAATCTTGAAGACCAATGCAGTGGGGTAGAACAGATTTGAGTTTTTCTTGATAGCTTTATCTAATTTCAAACATATCTACCTTGCATGCCTGTCTCTTCTCTAGTGGGGCTGAACAGGAGTATAAGGAGAGTAGAAAAGGGAACAGCATTGGTAGTAATGTGCATGTATATGGTATTATAATTTTCAGACTGGTGCAACTTCTGCTGTTAAAATTTACTTTTATGTGGAAGAAGCAGATAACTGTATTCTTCCTGTAACATACTGAACTGAGAAATTAGGATACTGCATATAGAATGCTAACAGAATGTTCCCAGGTTCTGGCACCTGAGCAGGAACAAGCTGTGCCCAGCACAATGTTGACAGAAATTAGCGATTTTCAGCAACTCTGTAACTTTCTCAGATTTAAATGGATACTGGTGGGACCAGCTGAAAGTTACCCTTATGCTGAAGGTATTCTGCTAGATTTTAGGTTTCATTGTAGTTGTTGGAATAACAGGGATCTTCACATATCTATGTGTATCTACCATACACATAAAATTAAGAGGGGAAAAAAGTTTTGACACAGAAGTATGTGCAATGAAGCTGCAGGCATGCTCTTTCCTTTCATTGCACAGTAGGATGGTAACTGTGGTAATATAAGACAGTAAGTATTCTGGTACTGATGTGAAATTTGTATTTTGTTTACACATGTTCAATTAGCTACAAGTCTGGCACATCCAGCTAGCAAAGCTCTTTTGGCAGATTGACCTGTGTCACAGTTGTAAATCTACCCAGGTTTTTTGTTGCTTAAGTTTATTTAGGCATCCTGCTTAATTTGCCCAAAACATACATGGACTAGATTGTTATCTATATAATTCTAGATAAAAGGAATATTGTTCAGACAAGCAGTGCTCACGTAACGTTTAATCATTTAGAAACCTCACCTTGAACCACATCAGTACAAACCGGATTGCTCTGATCCGTTCTGCAGCTTCATATGTATCAAAGTGAGGTGATTGTGAAGTTCTTGAAAATTGTGAACTGACCACTTTAATTAATTTCTATAATTGCTTTTTTCTTATAGACAAGGAAGGTTTTTTTGTCTTTGAAGAACTTTCCTTAGGATGCAAGATAGCTCTCATCACAGGGGACAATAGCTGCTGTAATCCTCACCATTTCTTGATCCTTTTTTTGTTGTTTGTTTCATGTCTTGTTATGGCATTACTGTGGCTTTTGCTGTCTTTCATTCTGTAAATGAAAAAAGTCTATTTTTGCAACATGGTGAGATTTTTTTATTTTACATATGTTTATTCCAAAGACTTAACTCATATTTACATTTGTAAAATTGATGTAGTTTTTAACTTCTGTATCATGGCACATCTAACATATATTCATTAGCTCTCATATATGCACACTTCACACCAAAAGCTGTCATGTAAAACCTTTTCACTATTGTCTTGTATGCAGCACATTTCATTTGAAAGAACTACTGCTGTACGAACTCTTGCAAATATGTGAACACTTCTCTTCTTGAACAAAATGCACAGCAATGAAATTTGCACAGAACGACGAGAGTTTCCCAGCAAATATGTGACTATACATGACTATCTTGAAGGTCTAGATTTTGTGGATACAAGTAAGAGTTATTTGACTGATAGATTTATGGAAAGTAATGCAAGCTAGTATTTGCAAGTGGGAGAGAAGAAATCAGTATTAATAATAGTCTTTGTGGCTAACAAGATTTATAGAGACAAGGCAGTGGAAAGGAATAATGAAACAGAACGAAAATCAAGTGGCTTTTAGAACAGGGCAGGGACTGTCTATTTTTTAATAGGCTTGATGACTAAGAAGCCGAGTGAAGTTAGGATTTGTCAATACCACAATATTAGGTAGTCTCTTCATGGTAAAAAATACAGTTTTGTACTGGTTTGGCCTTAAACTAGTATCTAGCAAACCCTGAGATGACTTAGACTTGTTTAAAGCCAGATATTGAGAGAGGTTTGTTATCACCTTTTTCTTGGAAAACAGACTTCATAGCAAGTTGCAGAATTCTGCTTGAATTCTCCTTGTTTGCATTTCCAGGCTTACAGGAAGGAGATGATACTGTAATTTTAGCTGGGGTTTTTTTTCCATGCTCCTTTCTCAGCCACCCACCTTTCCTTCTTTGGTGGACAAAGATGCAGCGTGATGTGGTCAGCATAGCTTGTAGTATTATATAAGCTTAGTCTTCCCTGCGTTTGACTGCTGAGAAGAGATGATGCATTTCTGTGGGAGGGCTTTGCTAAAAGAATTGTCTTTATTGAGCAGCATGTTCCACTTGATGAGTCCAGTATTTGCTTCCAATGCACCTTTCATAGTTTACCAAGTACTGCCACATCATGGACTTGTTCATTAATGTTATGCTGCTTTGTCCTGCTGCCAAATACCTCCTTGTGAAGTTTATTTAGTAAGTACTGTGGACAAATCTGTTGAATGTGAATGTGCTGCGTTCTTTTTTCTGCCTCTTTTGATGTACCTTTGTTAGTTGAATCCATTGAAGTGGTACTGTTCAGCCCTCAGACAATGAACTACAGTAGTTGGTCTGCTGAAGAAAGAGTAGTTATTTTCTAGCAATCATACTTATTCTCAAGGCATTATATGGTGTTGTTTTATTTTCTGCCAAGTAGTCCAGCCCCACTGAACTGAGTATCTTGAGTACTCTGAGGCAGGTACACTGAGCTCTTTGTTCATCCATCACTGAAGGTGTGACGGTGCTACTGCAGTGTAAATGTTGAATCATCGTGCAACTCTGCTTTTCCCTAGACTGTTGACTTTTTGCTATGTATAATGAGAGGTAGTTACTCTTAAGATCTTTTTTGTTGGTGAAATTCTTCAGCATGTGTTGGATTAAATGTATAAGTACCAAAGCTGTTTATTAGAGCTCATTTAACTAAAGTTAGGCTTAGGTCCACATGAGTATAGCCCACAGGTATGACCTGTTAGGAGAAAATATTAGACTGCTGTTTTAAAACAGAATGTAACTTGTATTGCTGAGGCAATCTAAGGATAATGTTACCCTGTGACTTCCCTTTAAGGATCAAAGCCTTTGCTATAAATAAAATCAGAATTACAGTGGCAGTTTAGATAGCATATAATTACTGAAATTAAAAATTCTCCTAGCCTTCATTAATGTTAATGAGCTCATTCATTGGTAAAAGAAACATGCTGACCCTTGCCACATTTGTTACAGTTTTGGGATTGGTTTTTGTTTGTTTTGCTGTTGAAGAGCTTACAAAAAAAAGGTGCAGTATTTCACTGTAATGCTGATGTACTAGTTGAATCACGATTTCGAGAAGAGAGCTATGCACTGAAATGATACGAAATAAAAGTTTATTTACTTCACAGAATTGACAAGTTTTAAATAACTTCAGGATCAAAATAAACAGCAGTAATTTCTACCTAAATTTCACTTTTCAGATTCTTGTGATCTTTAGTTTCAGAGACCCATCTCAAATTCCTGGTATTATGAGATAAAATGCAATAATATCCATAAGTATGTAGATATAAGAAGTACATTGAAAAAATTAATAATGGTAATATCTGTTCTGTAGTCTTAAATAAACATTAGTAACCTGCATAATTCCTCTAGAATGTAGCTTAGTTTTACAGAATGCTTTGGTGCTTCATATACTGAAAATAAGTATACATTTAATAGAGACTTGCTGAAGACTGTGGCTAGTGAATAATTTTTTTGTCTGCATGTGCTTCCTTCTAGTGCAGCCTCAGCTCTGTTTATCATTTCTTTTAGTTGAGCCAGTATTGACTCAAAGTTGCAAAACCAGAATATACCATCTTCTACATCGTTTGTCCATAAATCAGTGTTACAATGTGTTTCTGCAGCTGACTGAAATATCATTGCCAAATTCATTCTCTTCTAGATCCCTGGCCGTATTCTATGCATGTACTGATTTCAAAGTGATTTCCAAAGGCTCAGTTGGTTTAACAGTTACCAAATTCTATACACTAATAAGCTGTCACCTATATAAAGGATGTATTTCTTTGCATGTCATTTTATGGAGGGACTGGATGTAGTTTTGTAGCCTAGAAGAAACTGAGCTGATATTCAGAAATGCAGCTGCTCTGTTGTTCCTCTGTGGCACATGTAATAGTAAGAAAAGTATTTATTAAAATCAGTTTTTCTTTACTTTTTTCATGTTATTTATTTAATGAGTTTTTAATCCTAAGCTCTCAAAAGTAATTTTCATTATAAGGTACATGTGAGATACATTCATGTATGCAAAAACTTCTATGGTTTCAGACTGTCTGCTGCTTTGGATCTAATTTAAAGGTGTATGTAGATTTAATTAAATATATGGAAATAGTTTCGCTAATTTCAGTAGCCAAATGGCATGTTCTGTGAAGTATGCTGAAGAGTTGCAATTCTAGGCCTCAATCATAGACAGTGCAAAAAGGGAAAATGTCTTCACGACCTGGTCCAGAAAGGGAGAGTACAGTCTTCTGGACAAAGGTTAAGCCTATTTTCCATGCAACACTGTGAATCCTTGCATGGTATGTTTTACTTGAAAATAAGCATCTGGGTGAAAAAAAAGAGAATTGTATTTGGCTTCTGTTAAA
The DNA here is from genome assembly GCA_013390045.1 of Picathartes gymnocephalus. NCBI lineage: Eukaryota > Metazoa > Chordata > Aves > Passeriformes > Picathartidae > Picathartes > Picathartes gymnocephalus. The sequence goes on along the minus strand of WEKY01059689.1, from coordinate 86,090 downwards.
CACATTCTAAAAATGATGATATAGAAAATGTAAGATTTTTTTCATTTAACGAATATGTATTAGTGTGTCATTGGAATTATTAATATGTCTTAAAAGAAGTACTAAAATTATTTTTTCACACCACTTTAAAGTATTTTTAATTAGAAAAGCACATTGTCAGTATAGCATGATGATTTCGGATACAGATTTAGTAAAGGCAAGAAAATCTAACCTTTTTCAGCTTTCCACAAGACTAACAGAAATGCTGCAGGATATAGTCAATAGTTAAAATTTTATTTATAATATTACAGTTTCTAGTATAATAGTGTTCCTGTTTCCACACTTATTATACATTAGTGTAAGTTATAAGCCTAAATTATGATGGCCTAAAAATAAAAAACCCTTTTGCCTGTTTTCTGGTCTCAGCTATGAAGAGACATACTGCACAAAACCATAGAAAGCATGGAACTTGCTTATAGTTACTTATATATTTAGTTTATCTCTTTCTATGTTCTGATTACTTTCAGTGTTTGCCCACATTTCTGTCTTGCATGTTTGCTGGCGATAAAACAGTGCCAGCTCTGATCCTGCTATTCGGATTTCATCTGTTACCAACGAGAAGTTGTATTTGGTCTGTCTTCATTTACGTAATTTAGCACCCTAGCTGGACTCATGGGTACACTTTGCAGTCATTGATGCAGCACCCTTAGCCAGACACTTCACTCTGGAATGTTTTTGATACTCTTTTCAGAGAGTGCTGGGGTTTTTGCTTTAAATTTAGAAATCATTCTTACCATTGCAGGTCTTTGCACTTTGTGCTGTACAATTGATTTTTGAAAATGCCATCAAAGTGTAGTGTAGATGTACACAAAAACAATAACAAATAAGTTGAGCACAGTTCCAATAATCCCAAGCAGTGCTAAAATAGATTCTTCTTTTTCTTCTTTCTCCTCTTGCCTTTTTACATCTTCCAGTGTTGTGATGGCAGAGGTCCCCATTTTTCCTGCAAATACCTTCACCAGTATTCTGGCAGCTAGCTAGAAAAAAGAAAGCAAATGGTAAATCTGGTCTGACAAACATGCAAGCTTTGATCTTTTAAAAAACAATTTTGTAGTTCTTCATACAACATTTCTTAATGCTGCATTTACTGAGTTGTGTTTGTCTTTTGTTTTCTTGTTGTATGACCACATCCACATTAAAAATGAATGTTCTGTAGGTACAGATTTGATAGGAGTGAAAAATAGCTTGGTGCTTCAAGCCAGTTATTATGCTTTATTACAAAAGACATTTAAAATTTATCTTTAGCCAACTAATTTGTTTCCTTATAAAGGATGAAGCTGGTGAAAGCAGGTGTGCAAGCATTGTCAAATACTCTGAAATGCCTGGGGGGGTTATATGCATTTTCAGCTTCTCTTAAATATTTAACTGCCACTCTACAAAACCAGTTGAAAATATTCATGCCTGCTGTTTTCAAACATGGAAAATGTGCCTCCTTAATGCAGTATCACAGTTGTTTTTCACCAGTGAGCCCCAAGTAGGCAATTGCAAGTGAGATCTTATCTTTGTTCATGTTTAATAGATCAGCTTTTGGACATCCATGCAACAGTAAACATTTAAAAGAAAATGTCTGTCTCTCCAAGTATAAAGGTGGTTGTTATATATGCTGATTATTGCAGTATGCCACAGGATGGTAATACTTTTATAGTAGCAACATTCTATGCAATATAAGAATTCAAGGAAATGTTTACAAATGCATATATGATTTGTTACCTTTTTTTGGTTGCAAAAGTGAGGTTGACAAGTCATTTCTGTTACTTAACTGCTCTTGTACTCTTAATTTACAGTCAAATATCCTCTAGAAACATATTCCCTGTAAAATTATGTTCATTTGTGACTGGGATGTTGATCTTGTATGTCATCTGCTATGTTATTTTAGCTGTATTGATCAGAAATTTGATGGGAATTTCTACTAGTTCAGATCACTCCAATTTTCTGAAGATCTACAATCACATTTTATAGTGCAATAGCATCTTTCTCTCCTGGCAAATGCCTTTAATCATTATAGATTAATGTATTTCTTCTGTGAGTCTAATTAGTGTCATCAGCTCAGAGCATTTCTTACAGAAAGGTTAAAAAAAAAAATGGTATTTCTTACCCTACATTGCATCAGGAATAAAATCTCATCAGACATGCTTCTTACTCGTTGATTCAGTGGCAAGCCAGGCTTTTATCTTCATGAAGGGGCTGCTCTCCTCTCTCAGACAGACCAGATAGGAGCACAAACAGTTTCTTGATGAAGAAGTTTATCGGTGAGGATAATAATGTTGCAGAATCTTCCAAATGACTGGTGTTCCTTCTCAGTAATCCACTAAAGCAACTGTAGTTGAAAAAACGGTAAAGCTCTTTCTCATAATGATCCTCACTGTTGACTAGTTCTCATTAAAACTGAGGCTTTTTTTCCTTAGCTGATGCAGAGCAACGAAATGCATGCTGTTCTGTTTTGTCTTAAAAAAAAAGACAAACGGTTCCTGGTTTTATTCAGTTATACTTAGTTATTTATTAAGACTTCAGAAACACCCAGCCTTTGATTTACTCTTTGTGGCAGCCGTCTGAAGAGGCTTTCTCACGTTGACATGCTGTAATTCCAAATGCAGCGAACTACGTGCAGTCACACTATGTAATTTTAGTCCAGCCTGAAAAAGGATGAAAAGAGGTCTGCTTTGCTGGCAGTAGTGTGAACGCTGTCACACACCTGCATTCAGACCCTCTGGAAAGAATTCCAAGGTATTCTTCGGAGCATTGCATAACTCAGCCAGGCAAATCTGAAGAGAGGAATGACAGTGGCTTTAGTTGCACACTGTGGTGAGCTGTGACATTGATTAAACATGCACTTGGCACTTGCTGAATAAAGGAGCTACGAGCCACCCTTGCAGACAGTGAGTTGCATAACAATGTGCGATGGCTCTGCTGTTTCATCGTTAGGCCGGGCACATTTTAATCCTGTACCAACGGAGAAAGTGTTCGGTGTAAAGAGTAGCAGAGTTAACGGTACTTCGGGGTTTTCCGAGGAAGTGCTGCATGACAAATGGTGACATTAAGGCATTCAAGCTGAAACAGTGTTTCTGCCTTTTGTCTTTTTATGCTTTGTTTGACAGGCAATTGTTTCTATGGGAAATAAATGCTTTTCTTCTTTCATTCACCACCCAAAGAATGCAGGTTACCATGTAATTAATGAAAACACTTAAAAATAATCCTGTTCTGATTTCATAGGAAGCATCAACACAATTTTTTTTCTGCATAAATCAGAGAGGCAATTTTTTCTTGCTCAGTTGGAAAGGAGGGAGAACTCTGCAAAGTCTTCTCCTCCCAGTCTCTCCAGATTAAAAA
>WEKY01059689.1:38898-74244 GCA_013390045.1 Picathartes gymnocephalus | reverse complement strand
TTTCTTTTTTTAATTTTTTTTTTTTTTTTTTTTTTTTTTTTCCTTTTTCTTTTTTTTTTTTTTTTTTTTTTTTTTTTTTTTGATAATATAGAACATTCCTGGAGCATTGATGCTTCCTTACACTTGTTTTCTAAATTTCGATGCAAATGTGATTTTGTTAGACCTTTATGCTTTAATTGAGTTCCTTCACATTTTACTGGTTTTAAGAATCGATAATGGGTAAATGCAGCTTTCTTTCAGAGGAGAGATTATTAAAAGTTGCAGTGGGGTTGGATATGAGATTGCTCTATTGCCTCCAAGAAGAATCTCTCCATTACTTGACCACCTTTTCAGGTTTGTTTGGAACTCTGTTTAATGGCAGAGAGTGATCCCTCGTGGATTCCATTAAGAGGGACTAGAGTGTGGCATTAAATAGTAATATCTCCAAAACCGGGCATCATGCATGGCTTTAGTAGTCTCTTATGCTTTAAAAGCTCAGTTTGGTTTTCATGTCTTTTGTACTGTTTGAGTTTCTTTTTCCTATCCTTTCAAATGCAGGAAATTGTGTCTTGTTTATTCAACTGTACACATTGGCCTAATGAAATAATGCCTTGCACTTTTTCTGACACAGGGTTTTTTTCTGGATTCATGGATACATGTGTGAAAAGTGTTGTTTGACTTGTAAACAGAACTTACATGAAAATACTCAATTTCACCAAAATCAAGTGTTCTTTAAAAAATAAGCAAACCAGAAATGGTTAAGAGCAGTAGTTTCGAGCCTCATTACTACACTAGAGATGACTGACCAACTTCCCTGAGCAATGCATTTTTCCTGTATAATTGAGCAGTTTTCCTTTCCTGTTGCAGTTACACTTTTTTTTTTTTCCAGGTTTCCTAGAACACACAGTAATAGCAATGCCAAGACAGATCAAGGTTGTTAGTCTGCCACTTTATCACTAATAGAAGACAATAACAGGGAGAATATAGAGATGGGACATACATGCAGATGCTGCTTTGGTATTGCTAGTATGTTGCCAAGAGTGGTGTCCCCTCATTTATTAGGCCTTGATGGCCTGTTCTTACATCAATTTACCCAATTACTTTTGAACCTGTGATAATATTTACTACCCTGACATTTAGTACTAAGCTTTTCCAAACCTTAAAAGTGATGTATTGTGTAGTGTATGTTCTTGTACAAATGGCACTATTTCTTCTAATGGTGTGCCCATTCCTTTAAATGTATTGATCAGTCGAATTCTACTTACTTTTTTTACCACTCATAATTTAAAAGCAATGTCTTTATGATACCCTTCATTAGTCGCTGAGGCTGCAGCGTCTTTATTTCATTTTAGATAGTGCAGCAGCTCATTACGATGTTTAGTCACCCTTTTCTCTCTTTTCCAGGTCTGTCCCGTCTCTTTGATAAAAGGGGGAAATGCACGTAGTGTTAAAGTGGTACTAATGACTGAATGCAGCCTCAATAATTTCTAATTTATCTTCCGCTTTTCTACCATTTGATCTGATTTTTTTGACTGATAATGGGCTCAGTGCTGACATCAGAAGAGCAAAATTTTCAGGTTGTAGCTGAACAAAAATAGTAATGATTTGGAGCATGACACTGTAGCCATTAATTCAGAGGCCCACCCTTCTTGTATTGTTTTACTGGTCTGACATGGGCTTTGTGACTCATGACCTGTAAAGGTGCTTAACCCCTTTCTCCTGCTTCATTATTCAAGGGATGAATCCCTCCTGATGTAATTTTTCCTGATACTGAAAACAGTACTGTGAAAATGCTGGTGTTATCCCTATCTTAAAAAGTGAAGAAAAAGTCAAGCTAATTTAATTATTACGAGATGACAATATTTGGAAATCTTTTGTTTTATTTTTACCTAAAGGCTAATGTTTTCTTAGAGATCTGATTTTGAACTACTCGATGGGCAATCTCTTTTTCTATCAAAGCAGAGCAGAACACAGCGTGTTAATTAGGCCTATTATAAAAGAAGCTTGCCCTGAGTTGATTCTGAAACAGAAAATCAAGAAGCAGCAGAGCATGACGTATTTGGAACCAACACTGTTGCCTGCAGCAGGGACTGCATTCATAGATCATATGTTTGCAAAGATGCAGTGAAGGGGGGCTGAAAAACGGCTCCAGTTTTAAAATATTTAGCAAAAGGGTGTGTGGCCCTGTTGGAAAGACAAAATGCCTCACTCATGCTTGGCAGTATATGTGGCCACACGACTCTGTCTTCTGAAGGTTTTAATTAAAAATACGAAATGATTGTTTCCTTTGTGTGTGTGTGGTTTTTGTTTTTGTTTTTTTTTTCAACAGTAGTGTTCATAGCAGCTGAGAATCTTTAATATGATAATGAGATCCTGAAGCCTTTAAATTTGATCATGGCTATGGGTTTTAGGTTTGTGAATAACATACTGAGGAATCAAAAAAGTATGTTCTCAGTAATCCCTAAGCATGTTTCAGAAATTATGTAAAATTGACAGAACTTTAGGATCTTACTTCTAATTTATTTGGAGGTTAAAAAGGGTGAAATAAAACAAAAAAGAAAAATGTAGTGCCAAGTGAATGTGGTACTGCAGTCATGGTCTTAACACTGGTCTTAAGCGTTAGTAAGTAGCAGGGTAATGAGAATGTCTTACTTTTAGCTTATTAAGCTAATGATCACTTGTCTTTTAAACTTTATTACTATGAAAGAAAGAATACTTGGAATACATAGATATTTTCTTGGGGTTTTTGCAGGAGAAGTTTGGATATGCTGTAGTAAATTTTGAGCATTTGTGCATTATATAAATAGAACAGTTTTATAATATAGTTACTCCACATCACTCTCAGTGGTTTTCTTTCACACTGCTTAAAACAGAGGCAGGATTAAATGGCTACTTCAGGATGAGTATTTAACAAAACACAATAATTCATCTTTTCAGGAAGATATAATGTCTTACTGAACTAGATCCAATACAAAATAAGAAACAAGATTTGGAGGCATCTCTTGGGTCACTGGAAACTTTGCTCCATGCAAAAAGGAGGCCACCATTGCATTTTCTGGGTTTACATATGGGTTCTCTCCAGAACATGTTTTTCGTTTCAGCTATTTCCTTTTAATTGATCATTCATGATCATCTCTCTCATATTTGCAATGGCAGGTCTCTTTGAGAAAAAAAATAAAAGGACTGTAGTTTTGGAAGTTTCCAGTGGTGCCTTCTGCTGTGGCTGGCAGTACAACTTTCTTTCCTTCAACAAAGGCAGAACATGAGTCATGTGTATTGGTCAGAAGTAAAATGAGATTGTACAAAAGAAAAATAGTCATAAAATAACTGAAATAATTTAAATTCACTAAGTCCTTTAATGATGAGTGGGGAAGATGAGAAGTTACGTACAGGAGATAGAGTGAGAGCATATATAGACAGCTTTTCTCAGAGCACAGAAGCAAGGAGGGTCTGCATCTGGCAGTATCATAGTTGCAAAACTGATAAAGGTGTTGATTTTTTATTTTTCCTCTAGTGACTGTTTGGGAGATTTTTTACATCAGGTTTGTAGGCTCCTTTGGGGTAGGAATTCCTATTAGTCACACTGAGAATCACAGTGGGGAAGATGCAAGTAAATAAGAACTTTTCATCATTTTCTGAGAAATTATTCTTCTGTATTTCTTTCTCTAATTTGCTGTAAAGTGTGAAGATTTTTTGATGTAATGGACATGCTATGTTAATAGTTTGCTTCATTTTAGAATAAATGTACGTATTCTTTGTGAAATTTTAAATATCCTTTGCAATGGAAATAATCTTATTCATAGCCAGTTAAGTTGAACTGAGGATGTTAAATCAATTGCAAAAAAAAATTTATTGCTGTTCAGTACTGTCTATTTAATGGGCCATTAGGCCTGGCTATTCTTTGTTTGAATATTGTATAATATTAAAAGAAAGCAAAGGAGTATTAGACTCAGTTGGGTCATTATCTTGCTACAGATATATATGAAATCTAAGGTGATGCCTTGATCCTCTGAAACTACCTGCCCTCATATGCGTTTTCATTGTATTAAGGTTGTAATTGCATATGGCTAATCTTAGATATTTGTAGGAAATAGATCTATATTAGTGATGAACAAGTAGATTTGTGGAAAGCAGTTGAAACGTTCTGAAATTACACATGACCTTTAAATGTTAATCGATTGTTTCCCAGGAATAAGAAGGCGTAGATTAAAAGTTCTCAAAAATGCCTTAGTATTCCATGACATTTAGGCACGGGAAGATTGCAGTTTTCAAAAGACAGGGTGCTCAGCAGTTTGTGGAACTCAAGACTTCTTAGCACAACTTCAGTCATACTCCTTTTCCTTCCACCCAAATCAGACTGATTGTTATTAGCATATAAGGGAGATTTAGTTTTATAAAATCTCTATTTTTTTACCCATTTAGCCTTCATTCAGCATCTTTCTAAATCGCAAATACTATGGCAAAAGACTAGCTGGATTGTAGTGATTGCAGTAAAACTTGACCTTTTTTACTAAAAGGACTGGGAAAAGTAGGATGAGACCTTACTCTCTTAAGCCATGAGATGTTTTTCAGATGTTTTTCATCCCTACCTATCTTAGCAAATGGCAGTGATCTTGCTGAGTTTTCTGCTTTTCATAAGTGCAACAGAATAAATTTAGATCTGAGATACTTTTTTGATGTGAATTATGAGTAAATATGTATGCTGCCTATTACCCCTGAACTTTCTTGCTAATTATCAGGGACAGTAAGACATTGACCTGTTTTTTGGAGATGTCCACTCATAATTGCTTAATTAATAAAACAAAGGTGGTGATAAAGATGCTACTGTTGACAGTTGTGTGTGGTCAGCCTTTAAGGGCACTGCTGTCATCGTCTGGCCACCCCCCCATGGTGCTGTTGCCCTGCTGTTCTCTGTCACCTCCTGCCCTGCTCTGTCACCCTGGGCTGTCACAGCTGCCTCTGGCCCCCTGGCAAGGGGCCGTGGTGGTGTCCTGCAGCTTCCTGCTCACACTCCAGGTTCAGCTGCAGTTTTTAGCCTGTGCTCTGCTCCATGCTCTGTTGATTGAGCTAGTTAACTGCTGGTATAGCCAAAAGGTGATACCCTGATGTGTATTTAATCAGTGCAGGTTGAGAATCACGTGGCAGGCTGTGGGGGAAGCAGCTTTGGTCAGGTGATGCAGAAGCCAGTTCCCAGCTCTCGTTTTGGAACCTTCTCTGAACCACCGCTGTTGTCACCAGGCAGACCTATCCTGGCAGCCCTGATTAAGGCAGACAAGGAAGCAGAATAAAACCTGAGTGCAAATCACTGCCTTGAGTCTAGAAATGAAATAATTTCTTTTCATGTAAGTATGTGTCATATAGCAATCATTTGAAGAAGTGTTCAGGAAGAGTTCAGGTGGGCTCTCTGGGGCAGCAGTTCTGTTTGAGGGTCAACAAAGGGGAGCTTCTGAATTGGTCTGTGGTGCTGGGAGCTGAACATTCCTTAGCACTTCACTGACCCACAGAATCAGGGAGCACCAACAGCACAAAAATGGACAGATGTGACAGACCCCACAGCTGGTGGGAGCCTGACAGCCAGGACAGTCTGAGTCTACTCCATGCAGGAGCCTGAGAGCTTTTTGTAAAAGGTATCTGCCATTATCTAGTAACTGTTTTGTCTTTGGGATAACAGAGACTTCTGGGTAATATATCCATCTGTCATTTTTACAAAGCCAAGAATTTTAATCTCCCATTTTCATCTTCTTAGGAATGCTGTGTATTTGCCGTTTGGTGTGCTTACATGCATGCCCATATAAATCAAAAGCTGTTGGTGCCTTCTTACACAACCGAAGTACCCATATAAAAAGATTCTGACATATTAAATATGTGCTAATGGTAATCAGTTTATAGGTCTGGTATAAGCAAAAGTATTTGTTTCTGTTTCATGGTGTGTTGGATTTTTTTTTCTTTAAGAGAAGCTATCATATTTAATTCAGGTAAAGTGTTATGATACACCTTCATTGCTCAATTGAGTCAGACAAAAAAAGTCAGATATGTTCCTAAGGGAGAGCATAGTTTGAAGAATACAGTGGTTTACTTTTAACACTTGCTCTTCACTGAAGTTTATATTTGCTTGAAATCCAAATTGCTGGCATCTTAGTTGGCCAGATACCTGTATGTGAGGATGGTAGTCCAAAAGTTCCATTGCTTCTATTTGATGGAAATAGGCTTTTTTAATTTGCAGTTTTGTATTTTATGTTTTAATTAATGTTTGTAGTATTGTTAGGACTTTGTTACAGGATCAAAATAATTTTTTTTTATTATAAAACCGTCATTTATATTTATATTTCTGAAACACATAATGATATCTGACAGAAAGACATATTTCATAAATCCCAACTAAATGTGCTGCAAACACGAAAATCAGTAAGAATGGTGATGGAGTGTGAGTGGCCCAGCCTCCACACTGAGGTTCTACTTGGAATGCTGCTGGACTTGTTAAGCCTCTCTCAGTCCAGAAAATTGCTGTTGGGATATCTCTAGTTGCAGCTGGTCATACCAGGAGGAAACGAACAGATTAGCAAAGAGTAGATGTGGGCCAGGGGTGTAGTTTACAAGAGTCTCCTGTTGTCCTAGTGGCTTACCCATAGTGTCTTAAAAATTACATAGAGCTCAACAAACTGCTCAAGTCTTCTTCACCTCTTTCAGAAAGCAGAGCTGTATCTGCAGGAAGCATACACTGTCATCAGTTTGGCATTCTTTCAACTGACAGCAACGTAGGCACAAGGAGTAGGTGAACTGCCAGATAAAGATAATAAACAGTAATTTGCCAATTTTTTCCAGCAAGTTTTTCTGATATTTATCAAGGTATCCCGTCTTGATGAACATTTTGGGGATTTAGATTGGGGATGGAAGGGAGTTCAGGAATTTTGGACAGAAAAATACACTTGCATGAGTCACAATTCTTAGTAAGTATAATAAAGGCGAAAAATAGCGTAAGACACATAATGGTACCAAAATTGAGTTTCACAGAGTCTGGCATTAAGGTAAAAGAAATTAGTAGTTGTTCCTTAAAATGTTGTTTAAATTGAAACCAAGTGAATGCATTTCATTTGTTTCACATGGGAACTATTGCAAAGCAGTGCAAGTGAGTTGGATCTGCTAAAATCAGAAATCCCTCCCATCTCTCTGGAAAACATTCCCATTTTAAAGTTATGTTGGTTCAGTTCCCTTCATAACGGTAACTTTGAACTTAACTATCCATTTAGCAAAGGAGTGGGCAAGCCAGCATTGAAGGATTTGAAATTAAATATTCTGGTCTCATGAAAATTTCATGGTTAAAATAAATAAATAAAAGCTTTCCAGAGTGAAATGCTGTGGTTATCTAAGAGGTCATATCTCTCCCTCACTCACTATCCTCATAATAAACAGCTATTGATTAAATTGTCCTTTTTTTACCAGCCTCCTTTACTTTTTTTTTTTTGGTGTGTTTGGGGGTTTTTTCTTTTTTTTTTTTAAATCCACACGTCATCAGATCTGTATGTGTTTTCTTTTACATATTGTGGGGATTTTTTTTGTGGGCAACCACTCTTCACTAGAGACTGACCATAAGAAGTGGAGGCATACATACATATATAATGGTAAGAATCAGCAGATAATTGAAACTGGTTTTCTTAATGCCAGTGTTTAAATTAAGTTTGCTTTAGATATATGGAGTATTTTGACATGGGCTATTTTTTAGAGCCATGACACCAAGCTTGCCAGATTAATATTCTGTTTTAGTAAATTTTATTCCTGGTCAAGAGCACTTCACCCAGTTAAGAGTTTATGCCATTGTAATAGATCCCAAAGACAAATAGCAAGCTATTGATGAAAGAACTCCTGGCAGAGTTAAATCCAGCCTTAAACCTGCATAAACTGGCTTGTTGAATTTAGCTTAGCTATTTATACTGTCCCATCGTGCTGTATTTAGAGCTAAGGGTTTGGTGACAGGAGTTGAAAGTTTGTGATCTGCTTTAGCTTGGTGGATGAGATGTGCTAAATGAAACATTAAAGAGTTCTTCTGTGCTTTGTTCTGTTCTCATGCGAGTTGTCAGGGGCTTTTTGTTGTCTGGAGTTTTTTGCTGGAAAAAGAATAAATTTATTTTATCATAAACTCAGTCATTTGTGAATACTTTAAACTAGAGCAAATATTTTCTGCAGTTATGTTAAAAATAGCATGTCCTAGAGCCAGAGGAAGCAGCTGTGTTAAAGTATCTGCCTATTGCTACATTTTCAGGATTTGTATTAATGATACAAAGTCAGTTGAAATGACATCCATTACATATTTGTCCAAACAAGTGGAGAAGAAAAATAAACAATGTGGTGCTAGAGAATCCATTAGAATTGTGTATCTCTGCCTGTCTTTCCTAATCAGAGGAGCTGATACCTGTATTCTACCCATAGTTACTCCTGTAATACATATCTATCACACTGAAAGGCATAAAGACAGTGAGGTTTGCCTGCCTAATAAATGTTCTTACTCACCTTTACTGTTTGTGGTTCATATGTGTCCGGATAAAATTTGCATGCTCTGAGGATGCATAATGGGTTTTAAAACAATCCTTTCTTCATGAAAAGAAGCAAAACTAGATGTCTACTGAGTAGATAATTTCATTCATTTAAGGACCATAAATATTCTTGTAATAATGCAGACAAATTTTCCCAAGAAAAAGAAGGTGTAAAGAAGGTGGGTGTTCTGAAAGTCTTTATTAATGCTTATGCTGTTAGATTCAGCAAATGCTACTCTACTATGCCATAGGTTACCATTTTTCTCCATAGATTTTTGTTTACCATTACTGTCAGCATACAGTTTGAGCCAGGACTGTATATTAAGGTACCAGAAATGAATATAGCATGTGGTAGTCCTGTTCCATACCTTGTTAGTGCTTTTGTCCTCTTGTGTGTTTTGTTAACCTTTTTTTTCCAGGTATCTTGTAAATTTCTTTCTGTACAGGTCCTTACAACAGAAATTAAAAATGGCTATTAAAAAATACTGTATTTTATCATTACATTTCATTAGGATTTTAGTAATTACTAAAATCTAGCTTTTCTATTGAAAACATCTGTATTAGGAGTGAAAGGGTCCCCAGTTTTAGTAATTTTTGTGAACTGCTTGTCTCTCTTAGTTTTGGATATGGCTCGACACGTTCCCCTGTACCGAGCTCTGCTGGAATTGCTCCGTGCTATTGCATCCTGTACATCGATGGTGCCGCTACTTCTTCCTCTGTCTGGAGAAAGTAGCGAAGAGGAGGAAGAGCAGTTGGAGTCACAAGCTTCTGTTGGGACCTTGTTGGCTAAAATGAAGACCTGTGTAGATACCTATACCAACCGACTCAGGTAAGCACTTTTACCAGCCCTATCCTTCATTTAGGCTGTATTGTGTGGTTGTGCTTTAGGAATGGTACTCCCACTGAGACGCTCCAAACCACACTGCCCCTTGCTGGTTCCCACCTTCCCCTCCCCCTGTGGTGGGCTGGAGAGGAGAATTGGAGGCACAAAAGGTAAAAATCACAGGTTGAGATAAGAACAATTTACTGGAAGCAGCAATGAGATAATAAAACAAACAGCTACAATATTATTAACAAAGGGTACAAAAGAGAGAGTGATTCACACACAGAAATGCTCACCACAGAGCTCAACCCGACTGCAGCTACACCGCCCTGACCCCTCCCTCCAGCTTGGAACTATCCAGCTACTGCTTCCTGTGTGGAACTGGCACCACCAACTGCTCCCTCCGCCATGCTTACTTGACCAGAAGGAACTCCTTCTTCCCAGAGGAGAGTCCCTTTCCCCTGCCCCAGCAATGGTCTGAGGTGGTATGGAATAGCCTCTGGGTCCTGCCCATGCCCCCTCCTGGCTACTGCAAAAATTGACCCCGTTCTGGCTGGAACAGGACATGTGCTTTTACTGATTATGAATATAGAAGTGGAAGAAGATGGAGTTCTGTATATTTCTCTGAAAGGATGCTGCCATCCAGAGTGAGGATATACCATCTGTTTGATCTAGAATTGTATTTCTTTGTATCTGTCTGGTTTACTGTACTACTTACAGGGAATGGCTTTGGTATGACAGACATAAGCTGGTAGATTTGCAAACTCTTGTCATTTCAGTGGTAATTATAAATGTTGCAATACAAATTTTCATTTCTTTATTTTAATAATTTTCTGCTTCCAGTAATTAATAGGTTTCTCGATTCTGTTTGCTTGCTTCCAGTTTAAAGACAGCTGGTTAAGAAATGTCCTTCTCTGCAAAATTTAGCACTGTCCCTAAGTATATGCTGAAACATCATGAAAAGAAGGTAAATACAATGTCAGGAAAAGGTGTGTGGAGAATGCTCTTTCTCCCACTATTAACTCGGAATATTTACCAACCATTACCCAAGAGATTTTTTGAGAAGGAGTCTCACTATTGGGAACCCTTTCTAGTATCTCCTGATGAGCTGGACCTTACCCATAAATTTCTCCAATCCTTCTTGACTGAGATTGCAGGTCTTGCTTATCAAGCATGCAAGGTGCCTGTAGTGGGATTTTTTTTTTGCTAGTGTAGTGCAAAAGAAACAGCACTGGGAAGGACATAAACAAGTTCTTTATGTTGGATACCCACCTAAAAAAGTCAGCTTGTGCTTGCTGGCAATATTATGTATATCATAATATATGTAATCTTCTTAAAATAGGAAAGATACTTGGCTTCTGTGTAATCCATTTCCAATATCTGTGTATGCAGTTCTCCACCAGAATCACTGATGGTTTTTTCTTTGCTAATCTGGTCATCCATTCGCCTTGGATTTAATGGCCATGGAAACCTGTGTCTTCTCATGTCACCTGCCCAGGCTGAAGTCTAAAAAGTTTATTTGTGAGAATGGTACATGACTATTGTTCATAAGTTCTTTTCAATTTTGTAAAGTAAATACAGTATGAGTGGTTCTTTAGTGCCAGCTTAGGATCTGGAAGCAAAGAAGAATTTTAGTTGGTATTATTTTAATATTAGATGGATTTGATAAGAATTCTGTGGTTGGTTCTTTGTATCTTATCTGCACAATCTTATTGTATTACTTTGATATATCAGCACAAAGGGAAACTTGTCTTTTACTGGTTGGTCTAAACATAGTGCTGTTTGTCTTTAAAGCTGTGTATAGACAAAGGATGAAAACACCAACAGCCTGAACAGCCTGGAATCGCTGGGGTGGAAGGTTTGAATTCTCAGCATTTTAGTTGAAGATGTGCCAGAAATATAAGCAAGTGTTGGCATGAATTTCTTAAATGGGACAATCTGCTATTCCTTTTAGGTCAAATGGGCAAAACAACAACCCAGCATTATGGGTTCTAGTTTCAAAGGCAAAACATCACATCCTCTGAGCAGCAGACTTGCATGTCTACCAAATGTCGTCTCCATGTTGGAGTTCGAGTGTCCACTTTGATCCAGAATTTAAGGGGAACGGTTTTGGTTTTGGACTCCAGTTAGCATTGAATTTCCTTTACTGTCAAAGGCCATAGTATTCTGTTAGAAAATTGGGAAATTTCTGGATAATGGAGAAGACATTTAGGAATGAGATGATTTCTCACGACTGTTTGACTGCTAGAGAGTCAAATCCAGCAGTAATTGGAGAGCAGTCAGGCTGATGTAATGAGTTTCCATGAGGGCTCAGTTGGAGACACGAGCTTGCTGTCATGGCTGAGCCCTTCGCTGCAGAGAGCTGCTGATATGTGGCAAAGCAGGCTCATTGGAACCACCATCTGCTGGGTAAGCTTCATGGCAAATGGTTGATTCTGGCAAAATGAGATGGTGGCTCATTTGTGTGATGTGTTGTCTGGCAAGCTTACCTCTAAAATTCCTAACTATGCTTCATGGGAACACTGGCATACAACCAGGTAGGCCTGAGGCATTTTCTCTGCTATGGTTTCTCACTGTCTTCACTGCTGTTTTGGAGAACTTCTATGTGAAAGAGTGCATTTTGCAAACAAAAAAATACTTTCTTTAGAACTGGGCCCCAAAAATTGAGGCCTGATTTGTTTTAATTTTTTTTTTTTTAAAGACAGCTATCAATATCTTTTTCTGCATGCTGAAGCTCACGTTTGGAGCTGATGGTTGGCTGCAGGGAGCAGTCCTTCAGCTTCTGGTTTGGAATGCTTCGACTTAGTGTCTGTAAATAGTGCTTCAAGCCCCAAGGTAGGGAAGGTGGAGCCATCTGGGAGGAGGTTACCAACTTTCACCAGTGGTCATTTGCAAAGGTACCGTCCTTTGCTTGTTTTGCCTGATTGCAGGAGTTTTTTTTAAGAAACTATGAATTACTGGAAGGAACAAACATGAAAACCATGAGGGCTGTGGTTGCAAAACCAGGTTAGTTTTATCCCAAGACAGTGAGCCCCAGTCTGAGTGAGCAACATTGTGCTATAAGCACTGTCCCTGTGGTGCAGAGGGGCTGAATGGTTCATTGGCTTTACTCTGTGAATGCTTCGATAAGGGCATCATTCTGTATCATCACATTTACTTCCAAGTGCCAGGCACGGGTGAGTAAGTATTAGTATTGACTTTGAAAATTAAAGTTGCCTTGAGAGTGTATAATTCATTATTCATTTAGCACAGCATAAAGAGAAGGCTGTCATCTTCTAGCACAAGCTAAATTAATGGCTTAAATTATTAGTATGTACACTGCTGTCTCTTCTAGAAAATATATTAGTGACTGTCATCCCTTTAAATATGGATTGACATTTTCTCTGCTTTTTCTTCAGTGGCTGAAAAACTGTATGGGGAAGTTTCTGTGTCTGAATTAGATATTTGGCTCCTCCTCCACTCTGGAAATTGTAACATTTAGATAAAGGTTTCTCCTGCATTAAAGCTCAGGAGTTTGATAAAACTGTTAGCTCTCTTCATACACAAATTTCTGTGCAGGCTGATAGAGTGTGAGGAAGGAGCTGAAGTATCTTACTAGCTTTATAACTTCACTTTTGGTATTTCATCTCTTCCTTCATAGAATATTGAGAGAGCCATAAAGTTCCCAGCAACTCCTCTCAAGCTGGGGCCCTACTGGTGCCTCTGGATCACTTGTGTATGGCACACGGCTTGGAGAGAGAATGAATCCAGGCAGGACTGCAGCAGTAGAGATGACAGCAAGAAGGGAGAATGATATTTTCTCAGCTAATAGTGCTTGGGCCACATTATGCATGCTCACAAATGGCAGAATAGTCATCAGGTTGCTTTTCTCATGTGCACACAAAGCAATACCATGTGTTTGAGGTTACACTGAGAAATAGCTTATGAACTAAAAAAAATCATCTTCAGTAAAGCTGTAATTTTGACCTTGGAGGACTCCAAGATTGAATCTGACCAAGGAGTTACTTTGTAGGGTCCATAGAGCAACCACAAGGCTGCAGCAAGCTCATGGGGGCCTGCTGACCTTTCTGAGGGACTGGGACCCTCACAGTGATTCTGACCTTTGTTGACTTCTTGTGTTCTAAGATTCCCCAATGCATCGGTGATATGTGAAACCCTTTAAACTTTTTCATGGGCTTTGAATTACATTTTTGTCTCAGCCCTTTTATAACCATATGGTTTAGGGAACAAAATAGGCTTTTAGATTTTCCCCACCAGGATGTTTTGTTTCATGTGAGAGATGGGTACAGAGACCAGCTTCACACCTCCATCTTCAGTTCCAGAGCTGTTTTGTGTGAGATTTTAATCTTATAGTGCACCTGTTCTTTTTAAATTGCATTATTTAATAGCCATGATAAACATGTTTTAAGGATATGTTTTTAGAAAGGGCTGCTGTGGTCTTCTAATGTAAAAGAAATATAAAATGAAGTGTAATAGTTCATGTCTGCAGTGATGTTCAGTTCTATCTCACATGGCAAAACTCTGTGAGCTTTAAAAATTATCATCAGTGTGAGAGTACATATGGCTGGGGAACCTTTGACAGATTTTCCCATCTAGAGTCTAGGGAATTACTTGATTTTCCCTATGTTGATTGTAAATAAACTGAGAAACTGTAAAGTACTGTTAAATTTCTCCAAATATTTGTGAATAATGCTAACATAGAGAATAAAATAATGAGGCAGATACCTACAAGACAGCCGGAAAGGTACTTTTTACAAGGGTATGCACTGACAGGACAAAGGGGAATGGCTTCAAATGAAAGAGTAGGTTAAGATTAGATATTAGGAAAAAATTATTTACTCTGAGAGTGGTGAGGCACCGGCACAGGTTGCCCAGACAAGCTGTGGATGCCTCATCCCTGGAGGTTAAAGGCCAGGTTAGATGGGTCTTTGAGCAACCTGATGTAGTAAAAGGTGTCCCTGCCTGTGGCAGGGGGTCGGAATGAGATGGTCTTTAAGATCTCTTCCAACCCAAACCATTCTGTGATTCTGTGGTCTCACAAACTGTGCAGGATTGATTGCACTAAATTGGTATTCTTTGCATCAAATGAAGGTAGGAAGACATAGTAGGAGAAGGAAAAAATGGATGTCATCATTCATAGGAGTCTTGCACACTTTGCAATATCAGTTAGTTTGTTCCCCAAAAGTGGGGAAAAAGATCACCTTTAGCCTAACACACTATTAGAATATACAAGCAAAGACTTGTGTGAGGAAACTAAATGTTGATAAGGCAGTATGCCTAATTTTTGGAATTTATGTACCTGCTATCTTCTTCTCCCTAAGAAGGTGACTGAAATCCATGATTAGACAGAATGAAGGTCAAAAAATTAGACTTGGATGGGACAGAGGTGTGGCTGAGTTAGATGTATTCCTGCATTTCACTTCCTAAACTGCTTTTTCACAGGTATAGCCCCACTTAGAAGTTAGGCAGCTTGATCATGCAGACCCTCACACAAACCCCAGGCGGGGGTTTTCTGTTGTGCTCATGATTGCAGTGGACAGATTCTCCTTTCCTTGGTGGCACCGGAGATGTTTGGTGAATACATTCTCTTTTGTCAGTTCAAGAGTGCTGAAGTCTAACTGTTGTGGACAGCAGGGAGGACGAGGAAATTATATAATTGGTACTGAAAGTTTGCATTTCAGTAGATGTCTCCTTTCTCTGCTGCTTCAACTAGATACATATTCCTTGTCTGCTGAAGTAGTTGCTGTCAGTAACTCACTATGTCTGTAGGAGTTTTTAAGCATGTGGTGAAGCATTTTGCTTAATGAGGCCAACACCTTGATTTTTTTGATTCTAAGACCAAGTAGAAGGAAGAAAACAAACAAGTAGTCTGTAAGAGCAAGTGGAAGATCAAAGAGCAACAAGAACACTGTTTTAGAAATGAATTTGTAAGAATTAATTTTACTTTCGGTACCTTCACCAAGCACATTTTCATTGCTTTTCACACATTTTTCTCTTGCATAATGCCCACTGACATTTTACTTCAGCCAGAATTTCTCCAAGGGTTTTGTAGCAAATAGCTTAAGGCTTCTGCATCAACAGCAGGCAGATCTAAATCTGTATGCCTTTCTAGGGACTGGTAGCTGCCAGCATGTGCATAATGTTAGCACTGGTTATCACTGAGGTTTAGTAGGTTCAAATATATATATTTCTGATGGTGCTTAGTAGATTATTTAAAAAATATTGGTGTAGCTTTCCATAAGGAAAAATGCAATAATAAGGATTGGAAAGTATGAATGAGAGAATGCAGCTGCTGCTTTTTTGTTGTACAGTGTTCCTCAAATGTGACTTGGGGCTGGCTGTGCTGCCTCTGATTCCTCCTAACTTTGAGGATCTGAAAGCTCAGAATAGCTTGAAGTCAGCAATTGGCTAGCATCCGTTTGGATTAAGTTTGGAACAGGGAAAATGGACCGTGCTACAGTAATGGATTTTGTTATTAGTGCTCTCTAGGGATATTCTCATTTGATTAGGTACAGTTCAGAGACCATATTCAGTACCACTGTAATCACCTCTACTGAATAGTTTAGAGAGTCATTCATTATGCACAATTTCAGTCTAGATTAAAACACAGAAAGGTTATAGTTGGTAAAATATGTTTGCCATATTAAAACATTAAATTGCTGGTGTTACTCGTGTAGATAGTTTCTTGGTTTGTTAGTGAGAAAGAGAAAACCACTTCATCTTGGCTGTTGAACTTGCTTGGGTGTCAAAACAAACAAGTGCTGTTGAAACAAAAACGTATAGAAGTTGTAAAATAATTTGGGTGCTGTTAGCATTAAAATCTCCCAGGTTTTGCAGGATGACATTGTAAATTTATGCTAGCTCTTAAAACATAGAAGCTTTTAAATACACACATTTAGGTTACATTAGTAGCAAAGACCCTTGTCCTCATTTCAGCAGTTGACTATCTATGCTAGTAATGACTGCATTGTCACAATCTAAAGATTTAAATGTATCTTGGATTACTAGGCAACTAGCTTCTATCAAACAACAGTGTTCATATGCACTGTATTTTCAAATAATGTCATTAGAAAAATTTGAGATGTTTAAATTGACATTTTGATTTGCAATACTTTGATTATAAATATGTAATGTAACCTAGATGCTTTTTGTATTTTAAGACTTTTAAAATTATGTTGCATTAAGCTCTTTATTGAAATAAAAGCTCTACATTTCTGTAACCCAGAAGAGAACTGCAGAGAGAGACAAAATTAGTGTTTGACCCATAGTCCTGTGGCTGATGTTCATCTACATGCTGTGACTTTTTACTGGAGGTTTCCTAGAGTTTTACCATTAGTGTATTTTTGGTAATTGCTAGTGTATTGTATAGCAGGAAGGAGCACTTTGTCACCTATTTAGGACTTAGTTTCGCACTAAGGATCTGCAAGGATGAAATGCATATTCATGACATCTTTGTTAGATTGATTCTGTAAGGTTTTCTAATACTGTGTGAAGGTATGTAGACATCAGGTCAGCCTGCAGGGTAACAATCAGGAGGCCTGAAAGGTTGAAGCAGAAACTTCTGTACTGGAATCACTGGCTTTGTGTTCATATTTTCACTCCTCATACCAGACATACATCTGTCTGTCAAATAAAGGCAGCATGTTCAGTGTTGGAACTGCTGGTTGCTGCATTCAGCGGTGAATCACAGAATCACTAGGTTGGAAGAGACTTCCAAGATCATCGAGTCCAACCCAACCCTAATACTTAAACTAAACCATGCCACTGAGTGCCACATGCAGTCTTGGCTTAAACCTGAAGGTACAGAGACACATTCCATTTTAGAAGGCTTGGTTTAGTCTTGATCCTTTATCTTTGGTATTTTTCCCTGTTGACAGATGCATTGGATACGGTATGTCTGGTTGAAAAATATTCCCTCATGTTATATCCTATTTCTTTTTCCCATACAGGTCTAAAAAAGACAAAGCAAAAGCAGGAGTAAAACCAGATACTTCAGATCAAGAACCAGAGGGCCTGACTCTCCTGGTGCCAGACATTCAAAAGACTGCAGAGATCGTTTATGCTGCGACCACCAGTCTGCGCCAAGCAAACCAAGGTGAAACAGAAACACTTCTATAAGTACCGTATGCTGTTTACCTGTAATACAGCCATTTACAGATAACTTATAAGTGGGCTTGAGAGCAAGACAAAGTACTTCCCTCCTGTCCCCAACCACTGACTCCATTTTCAAAGGTGACTGGAACCTTGTGGTAGTCTTAAATGTTTTGATCAGGAAACAGAATAATTCAAGTAAGTTAAGGTACACCTCACAGCTTCCAGCACAATTATGTAGCACCTTTTTAATTATTATTTTTCTTGGCAAAAAACAACATACAGGGCCTTCAGCAGTAAAACGTTTTCTGTTAAAACTAAATCTTATTATTTGGATTAACTATTAAGTAGATGAATGCAGAACAGAAATCTGAAACATGGATTGAACTTGCAGATATTCAAAAGACCATCTGGTTGTCTAGTTAAAGACAGGTAAAGGTTAAGTAGCTGAATGAGGGGAGTGCATTTTATAAAGGCATGTATAATCAGCTCCTCATTTTGGAGAGTCCAGGAATGCATGTGGGAATAGCCATCCACACAAGCACATGTCATACTTCCTGTTTCAAATTGAAAAAAGATAAATTAAAAGAAACAATAGAAGAATACTCAAAGAAGCAGCAGCAGTCGTAAATTATTTCTGAGCTGAGATTATGATCTTTATTTACTCCAGTCTGTTCAGATAATGAAATATACAGTAGTGAGGGAAAGAGATTTGTACATCCTAAGTGATACCCAGTTTTGAGATGTCTCTGCAAAAGAATGTAACCATAAAATGTCAACACTTGCTGTGCTTTTCTTGGAATTACATATTTATCTACAAATAATCATCACATTTTATACAACAGAAAAGAAGATGGCCGAATACTCCAAAAAGGCTGCTGTGAAGCCCAAGCCTTTGTCTGTTTTACGGTCCCTTGAAGAGAAGTATGTGGCTGTCATGAAAAAACTGCAGTTTGGTAGGTTGAGAAGTGTGAATGTGTGTGTTTTAGAAGGCAGACACTAAAGAAATGTGTGTTCTGTTGAACAGAATCCCTTATTATTTGAAAGTTAACAACTGTCTTACATACGTGACCACTGATGATTCTCACATAAGGAAAAATTATACATCTGTGTTTTCAGGTTACCAACTCATGCACTCTTTGAACTAATAAGAAATGTTTTAAGCATACACTAGAGTAATTCAAGGGACCAGATGAATTCAATGATGTGATGGTGTTCATGTTTTCATTACAGTAATGATTTTTTGTGAGTCTTTCAGTTCTCAGATTACATTGAAATGTTTTATTTTTTTAAAGCTCATATATGAGCTTTATATATATATTTATTTATATATAAAGCTCATATATGTTATTTTTTAAGTAGAAAATAATTCAAATCAAAATGTGTTTTTTAAATGAAAGGCAATAAACTGGATTGTGTCCTTTCATGAAGTGCGATATACTGCCTTTGGAAAATGTGATGGAAATCTGTCCTTACTTTGACCATAAAAGGAATGTGTTACCAAAAAGAATTCATAAAGAACTCATAGTATGTTATCCAAAAAAGAGCTATAAAATTATTGCAAAAACATGTTCACTGAGTATTTTTTGAGTTGTGGTGACAGCATTTGCAGTCACATTTCTTTGCTGATGTAATTGTAAGAGGTTTTCCTCACAAATGTTTGTAGAGTATATGCCAAGGGTAGAAGTTAGGAAGGTTTGTAGGAAGTGGGAGCTACTCTCTCTGGCAGCTGTACTGCAGATTTTGTGTAGCAAGTGATTAAAGAAAACCAACTCCACTGTAATTTTTCGTGGTTCTTCAATAATAATATAATAATAATAATAATATTGCAGCTAGCACACAAGCAAATACTGCTGGGACTTGGCTTCACACAGGTTCCATTATTAGCATTTTAATGTATTCATAAGTACCACCATATTCCTGGTCTGGAATAGCTGGTAGCTTTCCAAATTGGGAGTGGTATGTATTTGACAAGTTGTATATGAAAGCTTGTAAATTAGCTGCAGAAATTATTTCAGCCCTGCACTGTTAATGCTTTGGTTTCTGTGATCACTGTTAATTCACAAAACACACATTTTTTTGCATTACTGTGATGCAAATTAAACTTTCCTGATTTTAATGCTCATAATCTTTATCCAACACTAATCCATTATAAACTTCCCTCCTTTCCTGATGCATTAACATTTTTTTCTCTTCTAGATACATTTGAAATGGTTTCCGAAGATGATGACGGCAAATTGGTTTTTAAAGTAAATTACCACTACATGTCTCAGGTGAAAAACGCGAGCGACGCCAACAGCGCTGCCAGGGCACGACGTCTGGCTCAGGAAGCCGTGACTCTTTCAACCTCGCTGCCTCTCTCATCTTCATCCAGCGTGTTCGTGCGTTGTGATGAGGAGCGGCTCGACATAATGAAGGTAAAGAAGCAAAGCTGGGCTCAGTTCTCTCTTCAGCTTGGCGTAGAAGTGGTTGGGAAGGTGCTTGAAATCTTCGGAAGAAGCGGGAATATTTCACATGTACTTTAATTGCTGTCCAGGCATTAATGTAAGTGGTAGCATTTGAGTCTGAGTCTGATTTCTCAGCAGCTTGGCAGGGGCAGGGAGAGTCCATCTGTCCCAGGGGTGCTCTGTTGGCCAAGTCTTCACAGAACAAGGTTCTTACTTCAGCTGTTCCAAAGGGAAAAGTTTAGTGCTGTTACTCCATTATCGTCCAAACATATCTTTGCACGTGACCATTGAAGTTGTAGGCAGTAGGTATGGAGAGGTATACTGAGTGCCTCTGGACCTGGATTTTGAAAAAAGCCATCTATTAATAGCATCCAATATGAAAGAGTTGCAGCTCCTTCTGTCTTGCTTTCCATTTGTAATCTGGAGAAATGAGTGTTCACAGAGGGTTTCACTTACCCACAGTATCAGAAGGGACAGACTGACAGCCTGCATATGATTATGATGTCTAATAATAATTCCTGCTACACAGGTGGAAATGCTTCATATAAGTTAAAAAATCTCAACTGTGTGATAGAATCAATGGTGGGGATTTTAAATGTTCTTTTTCTTTTCTTTTTTAAACGCTGGTAGGTTCTCATTACTGGTCCTGCAGACACCCCATATGCAAATGGCTGCTTTGAATTTGATGTGTATTTCCCTCAAGACTATCCTAATTCCCCTCCACTTGTGAATCTGGAAACAACTGGAGGCCACAGCGTGAGATTTAATCCAAACCTCTACAATGATGGCAAGGTAGGTCTGCTGGGATCCTGTGTTAGATGTAACAAGGAAGTGAAACAGATGAAACTTTTTTCTTTTGTGATCCAAGTATGGCTCAGCCACTCCCAACATACAGGAGGAAGCTCTTTGGTCAATACCAGTCTTCAGACTGAAATGAAGAGGAATTTGCCAGTTTCAAGTGGGAATTACCCCCTTTCTAAATAGTGTTGGAGATTTTTGGAATCCTGCCTTTATGAGCTGGATTAGACCAAAACAGCAAATACTTTTGACTGAGGAAAATGTTCTTTTCCACGATTTTTTGCTAAATGAACCAGTCAGAAATCTGTTTGGCTAGCTGAAATACGCTTTCCATGGACAAAGTATGGTACATATCAGCTGCAGCTGAAGGTTTGCTGAGTACTTTGTCTCTTTTTTCCATTCCCTTTCTATTAATGTGGACATAGAATATAATTCGTAGTGGAGACTTTATCTCCATTTTTCTTTGTCTAGTTTTATGTCCTGGAAAATACTTGCCTCTTAGTTTCTTTTGTTTATTTTGTCTCTTTGTTTTCACTGAATTGGATTGTTCCATTTCACAGCAAGATTCAAGAACACCATAAACTTCCTTCAAGTTCAGATCAGTCACAAAAGTTAAGGAATAATTCCATTTTCTTGATAGACTGTGTGACAGAAACCACCTTTTACATGCTTAAGCAGAATGACTGTATTTAAAACCCACAACTACAAGTTTTGTAACAGTATTTAAAGCAGAAAGTAGAGAATCAGAGAGTATTCATAATTCTTTTTTTTTTGAGCCACTAGAATCCACAGGTTTCCCATGAGGAGAAGTCATCTGCTTTGTCATGTTTGTTTATTAGCATGCTGTTCTTACTTATCCACATTATTTTTATCTGTTTTCCTTTCAAAGTAGTTTCATGGTCTTAAGCTGTGCCAGGGGAGTTTTAGGTTGGATATTAGGAGGAATTTTTCTGCTGAAAGAATGATTAGACATGGGAATGGGCTGCCCAGGGAGGTGGTGGAGTCATGAACCAGCTCTGGAGATGTTTAAAGAAAAGACTGGACATGGCACTCAGTGCCATGATCTGGTTGACATGGTGGTGTTTGGTCACAGGTTGGACTCAATTTCTGAGGTTTTTTCCAACATGATTGATTCTGTGGTAGGAAACAAATTTGTCTTTTAGAATGCTGTTGTAAAAAAGTTTGTCAAAAAATGAATGGAATGTCAGCATTCTGTTCTGTCCAAGCAGAAAAATTTTGTCATAATACTTATCTGTGGTATTAATAATGTCACCTTTTCAGGTGTGCTTAAGCATACTTAACACATGGCATGGGAGGCCAGAAGAGAAATGGAATCCCCAAACATCAAGTTTTTTACAGGTGAGCAATTTCTTTCTTTTCAAATGTCATTTAGAAGTAGTAAGTTGTCTCTTGGTCCTAAGGATTCCTCTTCTAGAACTTTTAAACCAGAATCATCTTCTTCAAATAAGCATAAATAAGACAGAAGTCCAGAAAACATCCTTGGAACTCCAGAAAAGGAACACTGCAGAGGAGACAGGTTCTTTAGAGTGCTCTTTCCAACAAATATTTCTGTTGGTCTGGTCTTGAAGAGCAGCTGTTCATGTGTGCAGCTCATTCTTGCACCATCTCTGCTCAGATGATTTCAAATAGTTTATTTTATTTTTAAAAAGAAAAAAAAAGTACTGGGAGATAACATTGTCTGATGGAATTATCACAAGCTTTTTATGGTGAAGACAAAAGAGGCTCCACATTGTGAGAGATGAGAAAGTGAAGTTCACTAGTGCAGCCTGTAGCCTTCCTCCTCCTGAGTGTACAGGTGAGCTGAATAGAGGAATAAAGATGAAGGGAATGGAAGTGCAGCTATGCTGTGTTCAATAACAATTAGTGTTACATTAGAGCAGAATTTATTAGGGCATACAGTCCTTATAATTTTCAGCTTTATTTCGCAGACATGCACTGACTCACAAGCAAAGACATTAAGTAAAGCCTGCAGTGGCTTCTTTCCTATGGCAGTTACTGAATTTATTCCGAGTTTGGAGTCATTATTATGTAGCACAAGGTGCAATTTCTGTTCCAAATGCTAGAAGACTGCACAGCTTCAGCAGAATAGAATTACTGCCTTCAGCAGAACAGATTTCAGCTTGTTCAGGATTTGGCCTTGGAGAGCAGATTTATCAGTCTCCTAAAAGTTCAAGAATGGTCTGTTCCAGTGTGTGGAAGTCAGGCAAGAGAGGCAGAGGACCAGCATGGGTAAACAAGAACTCTTGCCTAAGCTCAGCTACAAAAAGAAGCAAGAGAAGGTAGAAAGAGGGGCTGGGCTACTTGAGTGAAATAAAAGGACATCGGCCAAACATTCAGGAGAGAAATTAGGGAAACTAAAGCTCACATGGCACTGAAAATGTTGAGGTTTATAAAGATGAACATGAAGAGCTTTTCATAAGTATGCTGGCAGCAAGAAAGCACATTTTCCTTAGGCTTCCCAGCTGCTCACAGGGGCAGGAAATCTATTGACAAGGGCATGGAAAAGGCAGAGGTCATCTCTGCGTCACTCTTGGGGGCAAGATTTGCTTTCCTGTGTCCCTGAGCCCTCACTAGGGAGATCTGTGAGAATAAGGAATCACCCACAGTAGAGGAAAAAGTATTGAAGCTGCTGGGACCCACATGTTTGTGGAACCAAACCCCATGAGTCCAGGGGAACTGAGGGAGCCAGCTGATATCACGCAAAGGTGTTAGGTCTCATCTTTGAAAGGCAGAACAATCAAGGGAAGATCACCAAGAGAGAGGATCACGTTGGGATAGGTATCCAAGACTTCCTTATTGAGTGCAAGTCTCCCAAGATCCAAATTCTTAATGAAGAGATGAACTGCAATTTTGGACTTCAACTGTGAAATCCATGTAGAAAGGTACGAGTTTTGAGGAAGTCTTATTTTCACTAAAGTGCTTTTTCTTACATTAAAATGTTAGATTTGATTGTTAGAAATCACATGCAGCATAGAAGTTCATAATTTAAAACTTTTTTCAGCGTTGCATTTTTAGAATAGTAAGAAAACTGTTGGAAAAAGTCCCATCCCCACCATATTGAGAGAAAAACACTTTACAACTATTAAATGGAAAACAGCTGTAGGACTAAATAAATTGCTTAGAAAGAATTAAGCACTACATGTTTTTTCTAGCCCAGAGACTGAACTATTGTCAGACCACCCAAAATACTTCAGAAATTAATTTTTATTATCCAGCAAAACTGGAAGATCGGTATAGAGTTTCTTATTCATTACAATTATAATTCAAAGTATTGACTGCTTATTCAGGCCCAGGAAGTACAATGCTGCAGTGTCAAATTTCTCTGCCATGGCTACTTAAAAAATACAGATATCTAAAATATGAAATTTTTAAAAAGCAAAAAGCCTGTTCTTCCAGACACATGTAAAAGCCACAGAGATCACTAAAACACCTTTCATACCCAAAGCCTTGGCCCTGAAGTCACTCTATCATTACTTAGCACATTCACATTAATATTCTGCCTTTTTTGGTATCTAAGTGACCGTTTGCTTGATGAAACCTGATTTGTGAGGCACATTCTGTATATTTTGATGCATTTGCCTACATTTTAAGATTAACACTAAATAACCCTGACTGCTTCTAGTTGAGTGCAGGGCAGGAGACTGTGGTGGTGCACACGGTACCAGCAGCTACCTGGAGCACCTGCCTGAGAAACAGAAAAACTTGTTTAATTTTCCTTCTCAGGCCAGCGAGGGATGCTGGTTCACATCTCCCACTGCACAGCTACATGTCCAATCCATCAGGATAGACTTGGCTGCCCTAGGTTGCCCTTTTGTGCTGTAATGGAAGCACAGGCACTACACAAGGGCAAAGTGCCACAGCACCTAAAGGAGTGCGGGTGTGTTCCTGTGAGGGTAACCAGTGTCATTCAGTTGGCCCTTGGACTACTGCTTTGATAGGAGTTACTGATCTGGCATTGTGTCTGTGGAGTGAGGACACATCACAGTATGGGAAGCTGGAACGCTTCTGTGTGGCTTTGCTACAAGAGAAACTCCAGGAGAACGCCACACTTGAGCAAGGAGCACAGCTGTGGTTGTCAGGGCACTGCCTGCCAAAGAGTCAAGAGTTTGCATTGCTGCTGACATGGTATCTATCTGATGTGAGCTGTACATTCTGCATCCAGCAAGAAAAAGGGGGACTGTTATCTTCCATATCCAAATTCACAAACTAGGCTGCTAAATTAGGGAGTGTTTTAAAGCTCTTAAGTTGTACCTAGGCTGGGAGGAGAGTCAGTTCCAGAAACAGCTGCCCTGACATGTGGGAATCTTGCACCTAAGTATGCCCAGTGCTGGAAATGCCATTCCTAGGTCTGTAACATGTCATCAGCTTTTCACTAGTTGAGGAAATACAAGTGTTCAAATCACCTTGGTTGAATTCTTTACAGTTCTGGAAGTTTGTGTCACAGAACTGTAATCCCTAAAATTGTTGCTGGTGGACTTGGTCCTAAGTACATAGGAAAAAACTTCATTTAGTAAAAAAACCAAGTTGACAGGGATAAACTTTTTAATTCTGGAAAAACTAGCAAGCCACCAAATCATGAATATGCGGTACATCTACATTGGATACCTAAGAGCCCTTTGTATCTGTTTAATTCTTTGGGGTTTTTTAGCAATAGCTGAGCATATAGTTAAATGCCTTGAATTTATGTAAGCGTCTATTCCCATGTGTGCTGGATAGTAAAACTGAAGGGAGGAAAATGGTTATTTCCTAATTACTGAATAGTTGGTTTATTGTTCATACAGTACTGAAAACATTTTTTCCCTTAAGAGAAATACCAAGATTTTGTTTTATTGGCATATGACGCAGTATTGTTTCTAAAATCTGAAACTAAAGTGCTAAGAATATTCATTTGAAAGAAAAAATAGGAGACAATGTAGATCAGAATTAATTTCAGTGGTTCACATGGCACTTTACCTCCTTTGTTTCTTTTCCATCTAGTTCAGAATTAGAAGAATTAGTAAGCTCAGCCACAGGGAAAAAAACAAAATTGTTGACTGAGAACTTGACAAATACACTTTCTTCCACAAAAGGGTGCAATCAGACATCTCTTCGTTCAAATAACTTCCTTTACTTATATCTGTATGTTTGTTTTGCAGGGGTTTAAGTTACATTTGTCATTTTCTCAGTGTTTGAGCTAAATACACAGTCACAGGACTCGGTGGTTTTTGTGTGCAATGACAGTTTAGGTTTGAAAGCATGGATGTTCCCTGCTCGCACATAGCCTGTATCACAAATGGAAGTACCTTGCCGTAGAAATGGTTTTGCTTGTAAGGTGAGCAGTGCTGTGTATATTTGTAAGAATACTTGGGTAGCACAATTTTAATATTTGGTTTCTCCTCTTGACAGGTGTTAGTGTCTGTCCAGTCCCTAATACTGGTGGCAGAACCATACTTCAATGAACCAGGTTACGAACGATCACGAGGTACTCCAAGTGGTACCCAGAGCTCCAGAGAATATGATGGAAATATCCGACAGGCAACAGTCAAGTGGGCGATGCTTGAACAAATGAGAAATCCATCACCATGTTTTAAGGAGGTAGGTTTTGTGAAAGGCTTTATTTCTCTTTTTTAAGCATTAAAAATAATGCAAATATTTGGTAAGATCATGCATGAGATGTCTGTTTTAACCTGAGGCAGCTAACTCAAGAGACTGAAGTGAATAAGGACACACCAAATTTCACCGATTCTTTTCTAGGAAACAGGAATGCATACAAAGTGGCACTGACCTGAACAGGATCTTGGTGCACAGTTGGATAAAACATGGTTAAATCAGCTCAGTTCACTCTTACTACTGAGCAGGACCTTCTACGCTGCCTGTAACACCTGTTGGTCAGCCCTGCAAAGGGACACTCTGTGCTCCATACTCTGCATAACTAACAGGAAGTGATTTTCCAAGGATCATGGATTTGAAGCAAATACTAAGAAACAATTTGGATACACCAAGATAATGCAAATTGGAAAAATACCTTAAAAGAAAGTGCACAAAACATCTGCACTAGAAGCCTGTGCCTTTGAAAACAACTGTCTTGATGCTGCTAAAAGCAATTCTAACCTTCATGCATTCATACTGTCTTAAAAAGAAAATTATTGTAATAAATCAAATTGCTTAATTTGTTTGCATTCCTGAAAAGAGATTAAAGCTTACCTGTAGCATCATAGAAGAATTTAGTTATTAGGGACTTCTCTCAGTGTCTGTACTACAATTCCTTTCCCAAAGCAGATGAGGTAGATCTCAGGGGCTTAAACATATACAGCAAAGAGTTAAAGGAAAAAAGAGCTGAAGAAACACTAAGAGAATCTGTATGAATATTAATGCAGAATGTTTGGTCAAACATGAGTCATCTCATAGTATTACCAGCAAAACACATTTTGCTCTGAACTACTATAGCTGTTGCCAGTGTTGGAGCATGGAACCATCTGGCAGTATCACCTATGCTTTCAACTGTCTGCATAATAAAATGTTGAAAAAGCCTAATTATTTTAGGATTGTGCACATTGCTGGGTGTGGCATCTGAGCTGTTGCTCCCTTCCCTTCCTTGATGTTGTAAAAAACATCCTTTGGAATACAAAACCTTTTTTCAGTAAAATTACTGTCTTGTGGAATAAGAAACCACTGACACTTCACCTGCACTACAAGTGTGAGATATTTTTATCCACATGCAGGTGAAAAAGGATGTGCAGTGTATGTTGGGGCATTGAATTACTGATATAAAACCTGGTGGTGGTTCAGAATTACCTCTTAAATGTTCTACTCAATAAGTAGAAGGCTATGATAAAGATAACATCTGGACACGTAATCCAGTAACCTCTGCTAATTGGTCTTTTTCTTCTAGCTAATGTAATGGTTTCACTTTGGAAATGTGTTCTCAAATCACAGTAGATTAAATTCATTGAATATATAAGAAAGCAGTGGGCTCCCTGACAATAATGCTTCATGTTTCTTCTCACATGTACAGAAATGAGGGATATGCAGTATTACACCATTTGGTTACTGAAGTCCAGGTTATTGTTCCTGCACTTTCCTCTAAGAGTCTCAGCAATTGTGTGCTTACTCTGCAGCTCAGCTTTCACACTGCTGGTATGAAAAAGACAGCTTTGGAACAATGCTAGATTCCATCTGCAGCCCCATCCAAATGGAAATGCATCTCTTGGATTATCTGAGCACTTCTTTGAGAGATTCACTTTTTGTTCAGACCTCTAGGTTTTTTGTAGGGTTATCTTAGGAACCTTAATAGTGATGATCAATTCAATAACATAAATGCAAAGTCATCCGCAAGACTGAGGTCTAAGAATGGTAGATCCTGAGATCTGTTGTCTTCAAAAATCTTAGCTGTCTTGTCTTCAGTGTCTTAAATGACAGGTAGGCTCAGGACATCTCAACTGCCAGTCTTCGGGAGTTTTTCCAAGCTCCATTGTGGATTTAAGGAATGTATCCAGAATTGAAGTCTGCAGTTTACACTTTCAGTATGCAGTTTTTCTTTAGACAGATAGCTATTTTCTCTCACCTCCAGAGGGAAAAATTATTTTTCCCATTATGTTGCAATATGGCCAAGAACTCTCAGTGCTCAATAAAGTTTCTTTGGTTTCATTGTTTCTTTCACCATTCAGAGTTTTAGAAAACTGTTGAAGACAAAGCCAACACCAAGTAGAGTTTCACAACTTTGTATGAGTGTTGATTGGTTGGATATGTGCTTCAGTACCAAAATTACTCTTCAATTGATTACTGGCTCCCATCCAAACTCTGGGCAGTTCAACGACCATGGCCTGAGAATTCCAGTGTCCCCAAAGGTGCTGGCTCTGCCTAGAACAAAGTGGTTGCATCCCTTCTGAAGTAGCTGCTGTGATCCTTCTCTCTGCAGAAGTGCGTAATGTTCCTATGCTCGTACTGCTGACAGTGTTTCTGCTCATCTGTTTTCTGTCCAGGCAGCCTGTGGTCAGTGACAGGGGAGGACATGGTGCTTCTACTGCTGTGCTTCTCTAGCCAAACAGGGTAGGGAAAGAAGCAAGGAAGGCCTCAGCACTGTCTCTGTAGCTCTGCTCCTGTGCAAATGTCGTGCCTGCGTAGTACGGTCAGCTTTGAACTGCAGAATGTGAGCAGCATTCTGCTCTCTCTTTTGCTTTTGCTCTGTGTATTTCTGGCACCGTTTACCCTATACCCAGGTAACACAAGTGACTGCTGGAATGGCAGGCTGCACACAAACAGTGGATTCCTACAGACTGGTAGAGATATCCAGACCGACAAACTCCCCAAAACAGCATCAGCTGAATTCAGAACACGTTCCTCAGGGCTTTTTCCAGTTGGATTTTGGAAACCTCTCAGGACAGAAATTCCAATTTTTCCTACAGACTGGTAGAAATATCCAGACCGACAAACTCCTCAAAACAGCATCAGCTGAATTCAGAACACGTTCCTCAGGGCTTTTTCCAGTTGGATTTTGGAAACCTCTCAGGACAGAAATTCCAATTTTTCCTACAGACTGGTAGAAATATCCAGACCGACAAACTCCTCAAAACAGCATCAGCTGAATTCAGAACACGTTCCTCAGGGCTTTTTCCAGTTGGATTTTGGAAACCTCTCAGGACAGAAATTCCAATTTTACCTCTAACCTGGTTCAATTCTGAATTACCTTCATACTGATTTTTTTTCTTTATATTCAGCTAGACCCACAGAGGTTTTGCAAATTTGGTATTGTTAAAGTATATAGTTCTTCCATGCGTATTACATTGGGAATGTTTTCTTGCAGGTCATCCACAAACATTTCTACTTGAAAAGGGTGGAGATTATGGCTCAGTGTGAGGAGTGGATAGCAGACATACAGCAGTACAGCAGTGACAAACGGGTAGGCAGGACCATGTCCCATCATGCCGCAGCTCTGAAGGTGAGACGTTAATGACAAATCTAAGTTTCCCCATTGTCAAGAGATGAAATGTATGTACATTCCACAGTATTTTTATTACAAGTTGGATTTTCCTTTAGCACCTGTCCTGTCTATTTTTTCTATGAATATTTGTATAGGATACAGTGACCCTGAGATCAGTTCAGTTGGTTGCAGGATGGCGCTGGTAACGCCGAAGTTGTGGGTTTCATCCCCTATGGGCCATTCACTTCAGATTTGGACCTGATGATCCTTGTGGGTCTCTTCCAACTCAGAATATTCTGTGATAACAGAGAGGTTTTTTTGTTCACTCTGAGGGTGGGTGGATGTTAATGATAAAGTTGTATTATAACCAATTCCTTGCCAGAAAACAAGCTCTTAGAGCGGACAAGCAGTTAATAACCTGTGGTCCACTACAATGTTTTACCCTATGTTAAATTTAATCAAGTTCTAACCATTATAAATGTTTTCTGCCTTCCTAGCCAAGTATTATCATTTGTGTATTTTGTGACCACACAGACAACAGGTCTATATTGGTTTTAATATTTGAGGTTTTATTTCCCCTGAGGTGCAAACCCCAAATTTTTAAAGGCTTCTTTTTTCTATTGCCAGACTGCCATTCTTTCAGTGTGACTGGTCTTCAAAATGAAGTTACTGTGATTAGTATACAAATCTCTTCATGTCTCTGTGACAGATCTCATAATGAATTCTTTATAAATTTGGTTTGACTATATGGCCTACCAAGTCCAAGCCAGTTTCTGCTGTGACCCCCAAACACAGATATGACTCAAGTGCAAGACCAGTAGTGTAGCATTTGTAGTGATGCACTTGTTGGCTGCCTTTAGTTTGTCCCTAGCAGCACTTGCTAATTATTCTGTCACTAAAAGGAAAGGACCAGTTCTTAAATACAGGGGAGAAGTTGATACAGACATTGAAATAGTACATTTAAGACTTTTCTACCTACTCCTCCTTTTGCCTTCTAGTTTCTAACCTTGTGAAAAGTATTATTTTAACTGTGCATTCCACACTGACTTGTTTTTGTATATCCAGCGTCACACAGCTCAGCTGCGGGAAGAACTTCTAAAACTTCCATGTCCTGAAGGATTGGATCCAGACACTGACGACTCCCCAGAAAAATGCAGTGCCACAACGAGCTCAGAAGAGACCATGTTGCATGACCAGGTTAAACCCAGCAGCAGTAAAGATGTCCCCGCTGATTTCAAGTCATGAGTTGCATTGACATGGACTTTGTAGACACAACGGCTTCGAAGCACAAGCCAAATATGTCAATATTTGTATGTAAGAAGTTAATTATGTAATAGGTAATGAAATTGAAACTATACTATGCCCTTAAGGATATACAGTTTAATTAAAAATGATCTTTTATTTACCTGTACAAGAGTGTAAACTTTTTTGTGCTTTTATTTTTCAATTGTGAGAACCACTGATTGGTATGTTTAAAAAGTTATGTATACAAAAAATGGATAAATCACTGATATATAAGGGAAACTACCTTAGGAAAGAATGTTTACTGAATGTTTATTATTTTTTTTTTACTTGTAGAGTGAGGGCAGTTGTAACAAAGAATATATATTGGTCATTCTTACAGCTACTATTTAAAGTCAGAAAATTTTCACTGAATTTGATAGATTTTACGTTTGGCCATATATTCATGCTCATATTTGATTCTAAAGAAAACCTCCTGTATACTTCAATAAACGTTAAATGGACATGATCCCTCTTTTATGATTTACTGGTACATTTTTTAAATAAACTGCCATAAAATACGTTCTAGCTGAAGACTTGCACTTGTATGACTGAATTCATTACAGTCAACATACTTAATTTTATGCTTACTAAATCTAAAATGCGGATGAAATAAATGCACATGGTTTTACCTCATGCCAAAATTTGGACTTCTGAATTAGTTGGGGTTTTTTGGCTATTTTATGCAAACTAGCAGTATTCTAAATTTCTTAAGGGCTATTCTGGAACAAAGTCTTTACTGTATTGAAATGTCTGATTTTTACATACTCAGCTGTACTCTTACATACTGACACGCCACACAGGACTCTGATGTTCTGTAGTTCCTACTGTGTAGTCTTACTTCCAGTTTTCTACTTGCAGCCACAGATCCCGAACTAAAAGGGTAAGGGGTTTGCTGGAATTAATAATCAAGTCTCACTTTTAACATAACATGCATTGCTATCATTGTTATTAATTTTTGAGCAGTCCTTGAAGGACTAAAAAGTTAATACTGGTATTACCTCAGACTAATGATCTGTTGTATGATAAATACTATAAATCAGGCAAAACCGAAAGTTTTTGGTTTTCTATTTGTTCTTTGTTTATAAGTATCACGCTGGAATTTTTTCACTTTTTGTTTTACAGTGTATTATTTCTAATCATTAAAAATGGCACCAACTGAGGTTGTGTTCTTATGCTGATGGTTAACAGTTAGTTCTGATAGTCCTGACCGAAGAACAGTTTGTGTGTTCTCTTGATATGTTGTGTTAATCCAAGGCCTGTTCTGATTGTACATACCTCTCAAAATACCAGCTTGGCTACATCTGTGGAACTTCAGGGGTCCTTAGTCAAAGAGCAAAACAAGCAGCCCTGTGCCATGAAACAAGGAGTTTCCCCATAGTCCAAGTGTTAGAACTTCATCAGTGTTAAAACAGCACTGCATTTTTCCAGATGGGTATTTACTTACCTTCCATTACTGTACAAAATGACTGTGATACTCCTGTAAATGCTCCAAAAGCAAAATTACCCACTGATTTCCAAATGTATTTGTTAGGAGTTTCCATTAGAGCTCTTCATTTACTGCTTAAACTGTCTGCCTACAGGAACACATTCTTTTTATAAAATCCTGGCACTTGTACCAAAACCAAATGTATTGAACCCAAAGATCCTCTTTAAACGTGAAGACATTTTTCTTCACCATTAAAACACAAGACTGAAACAAAAAGTACCTATCTTGCATTGATTTGACATGAGGGAGGTGGTTAACATGATTGTGCTTTTATCTCGGGTGTGTATTTATGGTTTCATAGCAATGCTAATGTGAAGTCACTGCTGCTTAATTAAGCAGATGTAAACAGCTGCATGGGATATTAAACTCTCATTTGCATCTACATACCAATTATCCTTTTTTTGCTGTAACATGAGCTAGAATGGTATTGTACCAAATTAATGCAGAGATTCAATCCTTAATAACTTGCAACTGTGTTACACTCTAGTAAGTAAATTGTGAACTTGGCAACAAATACAAAATACACATTTTCAGGTTTTTAAATACACTAGGTAGCTGTGCTACTTGGCAGTAACATCACAGTAAATCCTGTGAGACTGTAGACTCATCTTTTACCATTTCATCAAAGTGAATTGAAACCTGTACAAATTGATCACAGTTTCTAACCATCCATTCAAGTCTTGTGTTTTTAATTGTTAAGCTGACTCTATAGAAAATGTTTTAAAATGCAACAGAAGTTATTTTCAAAAGTGCAGAGGGCAGCAAGCTGCTAGTTAGATCATTATGGAGTTTTCCTCCATGTTTTTTGGTGCTGCCTTTGGCCCAGGATTGACTGTTGACACTGCAGTTGTTGCACAGTGTCGTCGGGGATGTTACCAGCTGTTGGAATTGCTGTAGCCACTCTGCCAGAGGAAGAGTGCACCACAGAGTAAGGCAGGAGTGTTTCCTGGTGCTTCACAGCCAGCAATGCCAAGCTTTTCTGACCGGTGCAACCACAGTGTCTACAGAAGAGGAAACAGCTCAGCAATCCATGACACCTTGTCCTCCATGAGAGCAAAGCCCTTGTTCCACTGATTGCTGCACAGGAACGACTGTTCTGTTCTGCAGCTGTAGCCACAGTACTCTCCATATACAGACAGCAGTGATGGCACCACTGCAGGATGTGGTGGTTTCCTCTGGAATTTCCTCCGGGTAAAAGATGTGCATAAATGTACAGTTTCTTGCTCCTCTGTAGTTCTACCACTCCTATACAGGAAAAAACCAAATACGACAATCTAGAAAAAAAGAAAAAATAACAAAACAAGAAAATTTGAAACATAAGCTGTAAACAACTTGCAAGTTTCACTCCAGTAATTACATGTTAAATGTTTAGGTAAAAACAGAATAAAATGTATGACTATAGATCTGATTGGATCTGCAGTGACCTGCGTGGCATTGTTGGTTGGGCTTTATTACTGTTTTTCTTCTGTAAATCTTTTCCGTAAGCTCAAGGTAGATCCTGTGCACATCTGCCAGCCAAGTGAGGAGACTCTCCTGCAGCCACACGTAAAATCCTGCTGACACAGGTAAGGCACTGGGCTGATGATCACTTCCAGGGAGCTTCAGTGTGAGTGTGCCAGTGCTGTGCTTGGATAATCTATTTAGCAGCAGTGGAGCATCTATTCTTTGCTTTAAAAAAAAAGAGAGAAAGCTCCCATACAATACATGTATTATTTTTGATGGCTCTATCAAATAGAGCCTTCGGTTTCTTTCAGGATCACATTTTTAAGATAACATTACTACAAAGCAGTCTTTTCTTCCAGCTATGTCATCCATGACTTTTCTTCCCCAAACTGTTTCTGGTGGCACTTTAAGAAATGTTCTGTTTTACATCCTGAGGAAAATAACTTGATAAGCAAACAGCCATATCATTAATTTATCTTGTAAACCCATAAATACTTGAAGACAAACCTGGCTGACCTACATTTAAGTCAGGACTATAGTATGTTATTCCTGTGAAGGAGAATTATTTAGGCTTAGATTTTTAGTTGGAGTTTCTCAGGCAGGTCTTCTTCATTTTATAACTCCATGCTGCCTTTGTATTTGTGATTTACAGGTGTTTACTTTTTTATTTCTTCAGAAGCCAGTCACCACCAAGTGGACTCACCTTCTTGGACTGTCAGTTCTCTGTATAGAAAACAAAAGCATTTTTCAAAGGAAAGGAGACAGATTTTTGTCTTGCCGTAAGGAACAAGTACAAGGTGCAGAAGGTATTTCAGATCTGTTTCTCAGGTTTTTTTACCAACACACATACCTGTATAAATGCATCCGGTCTGGCAGCTACTTGTCTTGAAAAAGTTTTCTGAGCTTTATTTTTCCTCTCCTTCTCTAAATAGTAGCATTAGTAGGAACAACTGGGCATTTATATGGCAACAATGAGCATTCTGAAATCCACTGATCTGAGTGGGGGTAAAAGTAAGCTCCACAATTACTAAAATAACCACAGGTGAAAACATTTTAATTATTCAAAAATTTGGTTGTTGCCACTGTTTTATTCTCCTAAACCATTAATGCAGAAAATACATTATCTACCCATTGAATTACTGTAGCAGAGCTCCAAAATAATCTCACCACTGCCTCTGTTTAATAAAGCCTCAGAAAACAAATCCCAAACCACAATTCTCTGTCTTGATTGAGAGAGTTCTGCATATTGTGACCTGTCATCTCTGCAGGCTGCAATCTATTCTGTGGTCTTCTTGCCTCAGAGCCAAAGTTTTGGCTCTCAAAAAATAACCTGGTCCAATTAGTTCTCCAGGCGTATTAATGCCACTTACCCTTTGCATTAAGAGTGCAAATGTGGAAAATGAAAACAAACTAAAAATCTCACGATAAGAAAATTCAGTTTGTCATCTGTAAAGACTGTGTTGCTTCGTTAAGGATTTTCTTTTTTAGCAGGAGAGCAAATGGGAAAAGCATAACTTGGGGGGGGGGGGCGGTCCTATCTTTTTTTC
>WEKY01059689.1:16544-33808 GCA_013390045.1 Picathartes gymnocephalus | reverse complement strand
AAAAAAAAAAAAACCAAAACAAAAAAACCCCACCAAACCAAACAAATATTACCAGTAAAGCCTCCTGAATACACACAGAAAAAAAAGCCAAAAATCTTTGTTTTTCCATACCTCTGCATACTGTCCAGGAATCCTATTGCCTCCCACATCACACATCAAAATAAAAACCGACCACCTCAGGGACAATAAATGTTATTTTTCCCTTTTTCTTCTGTTCTTACCCCCATAAAAGGAGATTGTATTTCCATAGTTGTAGTTGTGTGCCAGCCCACTGATCGTTACAGGAAAGCAAAATCAAGTGGAATAATCCTGCCTTGTTCTGACAGGTAGGACACAGTCTCTGTCCTTCTGATGAGCTTCATTAATTTGTCAATACTGATACAGGGGAAAGGAAATAGATTAAATTGCAGTATCAAGGGGTTCATCTATAGCTGCATACTGGTTCCTTGGCATCTTGGAGGATGCCACCTTAAATAAGAACAATCCTTGGCAGCAATCAGTCAGAATCTGGGTGGTATAATCTATACTGCTGACTCTCAAGAGACTCAAAATAGAATCAGATAAAAAATAAAAAATTGACTCCATTCTGAATTCCTCTCACTAAAACATTTTAAACTCAAACACTTTATTCTCAAGTGCTGTCTCCCTGAATGACTCCCTTTATCAACTCATAGATTTTTCCCATTCATTTATCTTGCTCTCACTGCAAAAACTATCATCTTTTCCAGAGTTTGCATTGTTCTTTCTCTTCTATATTTTCTCTGCTCATGGCTTGACTTCTGTCTTTTATAAACTGCTCTCCTCTAGTAGTGATGTGAGTCCCTTCACTCCAGGCTATTTAATTAGTGTTTAGAACTTAAATTTGGATGCCCAATTCTCTTAAATAATGCGATATTTTCTAGATCAACAGTAAAATCATCACCATTTTTTTCCTAAAATGGCACCCTAAATGTGTTACATTTTATTACTTTTTTAGCTCTTCACCTTTCTGCTCCTTTTAAGAAGAAAATATAAAATCAATTCAGTTATTGAAACAATGATTCAATTCATCAATAAGTTAATGGTAAATGGTAATGACAGCAGTAACACAAATGAAGAGAAGTGTATGCACACATTCTCCATATTGCATTCAGTGCAGGAACAGACTGAAGCGGTCGACTTTGTGTTTACTTTAAGAAAACTGAGTCGTAAAACTTTTGTACTCCTTGATGTTGATAAAGATTGTATGGGTTCTAAAGTAACACTGAGGCCTCTTATCCTCTAAAGCCATGCTAAAAGCTGACAAATTAAACGTGCCAGCTATGGATATATTAAATTCCCTCTAATTCCCTCAACCTACTAAAAGCAGAAATCAATTACTTTTTAAAAAAAGAAGTCCTTGTACATGTGTCTCTCTCCAATAATTTCTGCCAGGTGCACTGTGGTAAACCAAGGAATAATGCTAAGCAATCTGCAAAACTGTTCTATTCAGCATTTGTTGAAGTAAAATTTCTCTTTTCTCTGTTTTTGGCATCCCAGTGACTGCACTGCAGAATTGATCTAACCACTGCACTTACAGGTGACAAAATGTTGATATCTTATTTAAATTCTGCAAGGGTACCATCTGCCCTATTTTTGAGCTATAAGGCTGAAATGGTCTTTATTCTAAGACAAACACGAGGTGTTTTAGAGAACAGAATATAAATTTTGTGGAGGAGGAAGGAACATGGACTAGATTTCATTTGTTTGAAAAATTCTATTGCATCCGAAGAAATAAAGCAGACTTCAAAGGAGTGTTGGTCAACCACTGAACCTCTTGTCCCAATGCTTAACCTCTACCAGCAGAGCTGCCAAAATTTACATGGAGGTTCTTCTCAAATGTGACTCTCAGCACAAAATGCTACGTTTAATAACTATATTCCTTGTCAGTAACAGTAATGTATCAGACCTTTTATATGTCCACACTCTCCCCTTATTCATCACCTCCTGAACAAGGCACTAGAGTTTTTAATACACATATATGAAAACTGGTACAGCAGCATTCATTTCCACTGCCTGTTTACCCTTTCCTCCACAAACACATTCATCTGTCTTTCACACTGCATTATGGACAAACTAAAACAAAACCCTTCCAGGCTTGTCTGCAATGCCACTTGTCAGCGCTCTTCTTTTCATCCTTTTCCAGGATCTACCATGACAGCTCCTGCAACCTCCTGATTGTAAATATATGGAGGGTTTGCAGCAATTTCCATTATTTGTGTAGCACTCAGATCTTTTCATTAAAAAGATAAAATCTGACAAGATGCAGCTGTTTACACAGCTGACTTATGAAAAGATTGTTTTCTCTGCCTTTTACTACATTAGCTCTTCACAGGCTCTCCAAATGTATCTTGTAACAGCTCTTCCCATCTTAAACACTGAAAGGGTTCTTGTCAGGACCTCCAGTGCACTGCTAGGCCTTGCCTTTAACAAGCCTGACCAGCCCCACCTGGGGCTTCCACACACACCTGTCCCTGTGGGCTCAGGAGCATTATTTAAACCCAGCCAAGGCTACTAATCTTTGTCTGAGCCAAGCTGAGCTGGTGTTGGTTTTTGGCTCTGCTATAGGCATGGATTTTGTTGACCTGGGCCCCTGGGCTGGCTTGACCTTGGAGTTTTTGTAATGATCTTGACTTGATTGGACTTTGTGGTCTGTGGGTCTGCCTTGCTCAGGCACTGTGGGCAGTGGGCCCTGGCCTGCCAGCTCTATCCCCACCATCTCCTCTCCTACCTTACC
The DNA here is from genome assembly GCA_013390045.1 of Picathartes gymnocephalus. Classification (NCBI taxonomy): domain Eukaryota; kingdom Metazoa; phylum Chordata; class Aves; order Passeriformes; family Picathartidae; genus Picathartes; species Picathartes gymnocephalus. The sequence goes on along the minus strand of WEKY01059689.1, from coordinate 31,053 downwards.
AGCCTTAAGGAACAGCAAGTGCTTCCTGCTGCCTGCTAGCCCTGTAGAAGGGACTGCAACCCAAATCTTCTTTGTGATGAAGGTTTCTGGTCCCTGTTTTAATATGGGCCATTAAAAATTATAAAAACTGCTTCCCAGGAAATGAGTTAGCAAAGCAGTTTGATTGCAGTGCTGAAATCAGACTGGAACTGAAAAACTTCCTATGCTGTGTTTGCACATGGAGTGGAACAGCTGGATCTATCAGAGACACAACCCTAATATGAACAAACAGCAACACAGCTTTGGAAAATCAAAAAGAAAGGACCTCATTCATAGGAGTTGAAAAACTGCAATTGAAATGTCTTCTATTAAAGAATATATCTACAAACAGCAAAAACTGCAAGTGCTCTGTTGTGTGAGCACCCCATTTGTAAGCAAAGCTCAAACTGGTGGTACTGAACTGCACTGTTAACATCAGAGAAAAAGCTATCTCTGTCTTCTTACCTGGACTGAATGCAGATGAATCATGTTTCAGATAAATAATTTTTGGTTTTATTTTGTCCCGTGGTTTCATCCAAGCTACTCACAGCTTGAAGATTGTCCTGCGCTGAATTAGCTAAATTTTTCATGTTTGAATCTACCGGCTGCCAGAACTATGTGTAAAACCAGTGTCCTGCACCACAAGGCAGTATTTGTCAAAAACATGTCTTTTGCTTCTGAACTAGTCATTTCAATAATAAGGATGAGGTTCATTTGCAAAAACTGTAAGAGAACTCAAAGGCAGATATTCTACCTGAGAACTCTGTAAAATTTTCCAAAAGCAGGTATCTGACTACAATAGAACTGGAGCATGTGCTGAAAAAAACCCTGCAGACTGCTGCTGTGTTAGCTTTAATGTTGGCTTTGTTTCAATTTCAATTACATTTTACTCTTTTTTTAAATGTTACAAATTACAGAAGCTCTGAATTCACTCATGCCTAGGGAAACTATGAAGACTGTGGAAGTACTGGGAGGTTATTTTTCCTAGGAGCTGATCCTTTCTCTGTGTCTCAGATAATTCTTCTATTTTGAATTAGATTCCTTGCTCACACACGTATTTGAAGGTATCTTGCTTTTACTTTTGGTGTATAGACAAACTCATTAGGATGACAAAAAGATCAAAAGAGTGATATCCGGGTTTGGATTTTTTTTTAAATAATTAGAAACCAGACATCTAACTCACATTTTAGTCATATTCTGCAAACATGTTTTCTATGAATCCTCAAGAAACTGGAGTTTTCCACTGTATATCTTTTTCCACAGTTATTTTTGGCTGTGGTTGCTGCTTTTTGCTGTACAAAGGACAAAGAGGAAAAAAGCTTGGCTGGCCCCAAGTTCTTGGTGGGCTGTTTCAGAAGTTCTCAATGTCACCTAGAATCATTCTTACAATTAATTCTCCTGGCTTCAAATGTGAAGCCAACTGCAAACTGATTTAGGAGTTGTGCAAGTTTTACAGCTGAAGAGTGGTAACATCTTATGCTTTATAATTTGCTTTAGGGATTTTTTACAGAAAAGGAACAACACCGAGTATTTTATTCTTGACTTACACTATCACCATAACTCTGATGCCTGAGAGGAAGTTCTGTAAATAAATGTTCTGAAGAAGATCTTGTAAGTCTGGTTATTTCTGGTTGGCTTTAATCTGTTACCATTGCTTCAAAAAAGAAAATTCTAACCTCAGTTGTCCAGAGACTGAGGCCTTGCCCTTTCCATCAGCATTTTAAAAACTGTAACTTGTTACATAGTGAGAAACAGGAATGCCTTTCTTAAAGAAGCTCTGTTCCAGGATTTCACAGCTGTGTTTCTGGGTCCAAATGAAGCATTAAATGTGAGAAGGAAGCGGCCAGTGCTGCTGCTGCTGAGAACTGCCATGAAGGTGCCCCTGTGGTAGCACTAAATCTTGATTTCATTGAAATATACAGAACTTAATGGCAACATCCAGCTGTCCTTTGTAAAGGCAGGTGTGGTTGAGGGTGTTTTATGGGACTATTTAATTTTGTTGCTAATTTTTTTTCATTTAAATGATAAACTGCAAGATTGAAGATGATGCTACATATCTTACTCATACACCCCTATTAAGTCCTTTTGCCAATCAATGTTATTTCAATAAGAATATATATTGCATCCCAAGTGAAATTAAGAAGATGCCAAAAGAAAATCATTGTCAAATTTGCAATCCAAGGATTCTGGCAAATCTGACTCAACAGAGAAAATGTCAAGCCTTTTTCTTTTAGCTCTCCCTCTCACATTTTCACTTTAGCTAGTATTTTTTAGATTTTTTTTTTTTCAGGACTGTGCTAGTAACCTGTAGCAAAGCATTCCCCATGTCAGAAAGTCTGGAGCATACTGACAGTGATTAACACCACAATCACTAAGACATGAAAACTTTACAAAGAAAATCACTGTACACCAGAATCATGTTCCTCTACTTCCCCAGAAAACATCAGCATGAGTTATTGAAACAAATTCTGATTTAGAAGTGGAATTTGGAGATTTTAAGCTGCACATTTTTATTGATGAAAAGAAGATTTAAATGTAAGCTGGTTGTGAAATAAAGTCATAACACTAACTGCAATACAGGACAAAAGTGAATTATGGCAGCGGCTTGCATTGCCACTGGCAGCAGAGTTTAGCTGAGATATAACATGGGTATTATGACACAGTGAAAGCAGTGATAGGTCTAGGGACAAAAACTCCTGTTATGCAAAGAGAATTTAAGAGACAGAACAATTTATTGGGAAAAGTAAACAGTTTCCAAATTTGTGTGCTGTAAGCAGTAATGTTAAGGATCATGGTGCCATAACTAAATCAGGAGTTTTGCATACAGAAGGGTTTGTGAGCTTGGCCTCCAAGTGATTTGTGCTTCAGGTGACTGCAGGTTACAAGTGAAGCTTTTTCTGCTCTCAGGATATTTAATGTTCTCCTCTCCCACACCCCTTACCCTCCCAAGGCTGAGTTCTCTCTTACATAATAATACAAAATTTTCATGTATGATCAAAACTATGACTGTTACCTTTCTCTTCTCCTTATCTATTCAGCTTTTTCACAAACCTGGAAAAACCTTAATCATTTTAGAGACAAGTTATGCCTCTGTTTAAGCATGGCTGAACGATGCCAGTGCCTGCTGACTGTATTAACTTAGGGCAGTCACCAAGACAGCACTGCATAGACTGGTTTTCCCTAGGAAATCAGGCTAGTAAGGGCAGTAATAAAGGGCCTGGAGAACTTTTTTGCCCCCTTATGAAAAGTGTTCTGTTTATTTTAGTCACATGTAGGACTAAGATGTTGGCATTATCCTATTATTAGTGTTGGTTAATATATTTTTGTGTTACCATCATCCAATAGACTCTGAAGTCTACTGCCTATTTTTTTAGGCAGCAAGTCTGAACACTCTTGGCCCAAGCTGCTGGCAGGACTTTTTCCTGGAGGCTAAATGGCATCTTTCCAAATTGGATGCTGGCAGAGATTTTGGCTGTGCTTAGACCCATGGGATTTACTTATTTTGTATTTCTAAGTCATTAAGCAACAATAAATCCTTGTGATATATAATGTATTGAATTTTACAACCATTGTTGTAGTAGTATGATGATAAGATTAGTTTATAATGTCTTTTAAATTTTGCTATCATGTGCTGTATTACCTTCCAACTTGTGTGACAACATTCACTAGGTTTTACAGAGTGACAACAGGTACTCTGTGCATTCTGGGTGTGGGACCTTCTTACATCAGGACGGGGTGTGTATTTTGATCCCAGTTGTTACCATAAATGCTATCAGACAATAGAGTACCTCCTATAGATTTTTTAAGTTTGTTTTTGAAGGTTGGAATAACACAATAATATCTAAGACCAACTGAAATATCTCTATACACGACAAGGTAAGAAAGTTTTGATTTATGGCAACTTTATATCAAATTCAACAAATAATGCTAGGGAACACAAGTGAAAAAGAATTACATTTTCAATTCCAGAGTTAAAAACCCGGCTACTGAAATAAGCTTCTCATCTTCCTCTCCCCAGTGCCACTTGTGCAAGTCTGAAGCAGTTAAAAGATTCCGCATTTGGAATTCCTGTATTTATTTAAAAATGTTTTAAAATTAACTATCTGAATTAACTACTTTACATACCTAAGTCAGATACGTGCTACATAATAAACATGAAGCTTTCCTGCACTTAGGCCTATGCACTTCAGTGCAGAGACAGAACATAAGAGTTTGGAATCTCTGAACACTCAGCCGTTAAATTAAACAGGGGACACATTCAAAACTTGGTTCATTTGTCAACCTGACAGCAGATGGAAGATTTCTATACGCGAAATATAGGAGCATCTGGCTATCAAGGATATTTAAGACCTTACCTATTGATCTTTTTCATCTGCTTAAATTAATTCAAGATGTTAAGATGCCAAAAAATGGTGATTAAAGGTCCCATGTGTATAAAGCTCAAATCCCAATAAGCAGTAAGGAGAAGATAATACAAATACTACAAAACAAAACCAGCAGCAAAGCCCCCAAATAAGTGATTATAAACCTGGAAACACCAGAAACTTGACTGCCAGAAATGGAGGACCGTATGGCTTATTAACTGAGAGAGCTGCACACACAGAATATGTATTTTGTTACTTTGTCAAGAAGGACTTTAAGGAAAAAAAATCATTTCCAGAAAAGATGAGGAACTAGAAGAAGGGGGAAAACATGATTGAAACCAAAAAAGACACAATATTTCTTACACATATAGGCTAGGTGTAACTTCTCTAACAAGGACCAATAGGTTCTGCAAAACTCAGGTTTCACACATTAAATACCTCCAGCAGATTCCTTTAAGTTCAGAAATTTAGCAAGTAATTCATTTAAATAAGAAATGTTCAAGACCAGATTGGATGGGGCCCTGAGCAACCTGCTCTAGCACTACGTGTCCCTGCCTGTGGTCATGGGGTTGGAACTCAAGGATCTTTAAGGTCCCTTCCAACCCAAACCATTCTAAGTTAGAAACTGGAGGGCTTTACAGCATAAACATATATTGCTACACTGACTAGGTGATTTAGAGATAAAAGCCTTATCTTACCTTTATTTCTTTGTAAGCAAATGGGACAAAAATCAAGTCCCCAAAACCACTTCCATTCTTCTAGAAACAACTGAACTATAGCAAGGACAATATCTTTTATCCTGTGCCTTTGTTGCTTTTTTGGTACTAGCAGGAATTTTGTGGCTTGAAAATGAGATGTAAATAGAGCTAGCTATTTTTCTATGTCAGGAGCAAAAAGATGACATTACAGGAGAATCCATCCGCACTAGAAGCCAGACTAAATTAAGTCCTGACCTGTAACATGCTGTGATGCTATCAGAATCTGGCTCCATACCAGCCAGTCTCAATGTCAACCCTGCAAACTAAATTCAACTGTTAAAAAGTATATTTATCTACAGAAAAGAAGAAAAGTACCACACAATGGTTGCTTACATTGCTAAGTTGGTAGAAAACTAGTAAAGCATTATCTCAGTAGATGAAACACCCTTAAGACTGAATAATACATAACTAAAAAAAACACCAAGAAAGAGCAGCAGCTGTTTCCAATCACAGCTGTAATTCTGCCTCATTTTTCTAAGGTCATGCAGGTGTCATTCCCACAACGAGACTTATTACTCATTTTAGGGCTCTGCCTGGGTGCAGAGTGGGGACTGAGATAACAAGCTAAAACAGCAGAGGAAGAAGAGGAGGAAAGGTTCATTTTTGTTGTTGGGGTTTTTTTTAGAAGCATTTGACTAAATGCTTTGAATCATTTTTCTAAAATCATTAAAAAGTCTTACAGTATAATTGAGCAGCACTGCAAATGGGACACATAATTTTAAATGTATTTATCAGATCACAACCATCCACGACAGATCTTGTCCCCCTTTTCCTGACTACAGCTTCAATGGAGCAGACCAGGAAAGGTCTGTCCTGATGAAAGTTATGCCAGCATATTCTGTGCAACGTCTATCTCGTTGTCATCAAACATGAACACAGCCATCTCACATCATGGGGATTCACAGCTCAGAGAAAAACTTCAGAGGAGACAAAATCATGAGGAAAAACCTTCATCCAGAGATCAATTAGGTAAAGCTTGCAGCCTCAGAAGACCACAAAAGTCCAAGTATGTGCTGAACATTGTGTGTCTTTTTTATGGCAACTTTTACAAATGGGAAGAACTCCCCTAAGACTTCCCTTTTTCAACTATAAAAAGTTGTTAGAGATGTAGTAGTCTATTAAGAGCTGGAGAATACTTTTTATCTTTGTATGGATTCACACACAGTAAAAATATGCTAGTGGTCTGACATCCCAGAGTGGCTTTGTTCTGGGATGTCAGACCATAACTCTATTTTTAATGGGCTAGTTCATAAAGAAAATAACAAAATCTGACAAAGAAAACAAAATCTGAGAATTACTGATTAACAGGAAAAAAAAAAGTTAAGAAATGTAAGAGAACCTTCTGGTTCCCTAACTCTATCCATTGCCAGAAAAACACTAAACCAAAACAACCACAACCTGTTTCTAAGGGTCAAGAAAGCCAAATATATTTATTTCTGAGCGCAGATCCTGTGATGACACATTAACTTAAAATTTCCTCAGTGAAATTATCATACGTGATTTCAGCAATTTAAAAAATCAGTAAAATGTAATGCAGAAATGAAAAATACATTTCATCACTTCAATAAAGCTTTTGGTGAAAGAAAGAATTTACAAATAGGTTCTAGAAAGGATATTTGACAATAAAGGAAAAATTAAACAGTTTTACAAAGTTCATCTGCATTGAAGGTTGAAAGGTGAATTATGAATCCATAGCTCAGCCTTAGAATTACTGCCAACTCCAAAGGAAAATTTGAATAAAATAACATAAGCTTCAATTTCCTGGGTAAGAAAATTCAAGGCATGGCTTCATTAAGTTAAAAAAAAAAAAACAAGGTCTGGACAAGAAGGTCTAAGAACACTAGCAAGACACAGGTAGCAGCAGAGACCTGAAACATATTCCTTGGAAGTTCTAAGAAAGGATTTTTTTATTCAGGAGGGAACTTGATTATGCCTCTTTGGCCTGATCTCTCCTCAACTTGTGAGGGCTTATCAATTTTCAGAAGCAAATCCTGTAGGACTTTTGCCAGACATTAAGTCATATGCTCTTAGCCCAAGTGTGCTGACAAGGATTTGGCGGTAATACTAACACTCACCTGAAAAGTCCTTGTGAAAAATGCAGTGAGCAACAATTCTAGCGACTTTGTGGAAGGACAGATCACCCACTATGTCACCAAGGTTATAGAGGATGATAAGCATAAGCAGGAGGAGGGGGGGGAATCATCACAATTTCTGGAAAAAGGATCCATTGAGTTCTCTTCCCCCTGCCCTCAGCATAAATTTGGAGATCTGCCCTGAAAACACAATGCCTCATATACATCCAGAGAGATTAGAAGAACATACAGTCACTGAAGTTGTGTGCCACTCCTGGTTCACTTAATCTAGGAGTGATCTCTGGAGGAAAAACCCATGGAATAGATACCATTACATCCCAGGCTGGTTAGTTCTGAGCTGAGTGGAACTGAATACAAGGAATTCACTGCACAGGCTGATCATCTTATTTTAGAAAGGCTTTTCTTTTGGTGGCTGCACACAAGATTGTTTTATAAGGATTACCATCTTTATTCTAAAGGGTTTAGATGTTACATCTATAAAGGAAAGGCACGTACAAACAGTACAAATCAGCATTCTGCTTGTGTTACCCTCTTGTCTGTCAACATTGGAAGGAATTCAGTTATAGCAAAGTCCCTAGAAGCAGTAGGTAGGATTTTATATTCCTGTTCCATTTGGAGGAGTGAATACTTGCTTCTAATAGAGCAACAAATGACCTACTGCACCTGCAAAACAGTGCCTGTTTTCTTGAAGAAAGGAAGCTCCATGGTAGATGTCTGTTAGGACGGAAACTTCATTGGGAAGAGAAAACAAAAACATGCCAACTGAAATTGCTACAAGAGAGAGACAGCAGCTCTCTCCCAGCAGGGATGTCAGTACGCAATGAGAATGAGTCATTATGATGCAGTTCCGTGATTCAGACAATTCAAAGCCACTCTGGGATGTCAGACCACTAGCATATTTTTACTGTGTGTGAATCCATACAAAGATAAAAAGTATTCTCCAGCTCTTAATAGACTACTACATCTCTAACAACTTTCTCATAAGATTTTTAAATTTTCTTCGCTGGATTTGTTACTGCAAATCTGGATTCAGGCAGCTTTTGCTCCTTAGTAAAGTATCTGTATTTGTTTCAGGTCACTCTTCATCGGGAAACCTACAGGTACTGCACAGTGAAAAAGAGCCTTAGGCAATTCAGACAAATATCCTTAAACTAAGAATAGATAAGGACCAAAAACTAGAACTGTTTTGTTGTTAATAATTTTTTACTCAGAAAGCTGAACAAGAAGAGCTCTTCCTCTGAGATACAACATAAGTCTAAAGCAACTGCTTTTCTTTCAGGTGAACAGGTTGAGTGTTTTCCTTACTCTCCTGTTCAAAGCACGATCACAATGCCCTGCAGCTTATTTTGTGGCAGAACAAAATTAACCTGTAGACATGGACTAATCCCTTACTATTTCCTAATCTATTTTCATTAATAATTGCTACAGTCAGTCTTTGAACAGAATGGATTTATAAATAGATCAGCAGAGTTCAGGCACAAAGTATGAATAAAAAGTGCTTTCTATAAGCATTTCTAGTCATAACCCTACCAGAATGTTCCTAAACCTACAACATCAGAAAGAGGAAAGAATTTCCCACAGCCACAAAAGTAAGGCATAATTCTGCTGCTGAGAACAGTTGGAAAACTTACAGGAACTTATTTTCATCCTACTAGCCACAAGAAACCTGGACGAGGACTGGAATATGATACCACTCACTGTGCCATAGGATCTGAAAGATTGTACAGAAGTTATCAGTGATACTGAAAGCCTGATTTTATTGATACCAAGAGTTTTGCCTGTAGAAAGTAAGAGATTGTGAATGACACAGATTTCCTGATGTTTGTGGAGTTTAATGATTAACAACAGCAAGATGAATGAAAAATCACTGGAGTGCTGGTAGTACACAGAAAATTTGTTGGACTTGAAGAATCCTTTGGACATCTTCAAGGACTGTAAAAGAGTGGATTGATTTCTTCCAGTTCTCTGCAAGCCTGCTCAGAGCATGTCAGAGTTTCTCCTTTGGGCAGTCAGGAGAAGTAAAGAGCTTGGCAGAAGCAGTCATGAAGGACAGGGAAATGAGTCATCCTAATCCACTGTAATGATCTCATCAATCCTTCACTGTGTCAAGTTATAAATATATAGTAAATATTGACAAGCATGTTGAGGCAGGTTTGAAAGAGAACATTTATCTTATGTTGTTCTTGCCAGCACAGATAATCATCAAATAAGCTAGTAGTTCCAAAGATTTAGGAAGAAACTCATTATGGAGAATATGAGAAATTATTTCAGTGCAGATTTTTGGTTGCTGAAGGACATTGAGATCTACTGATGTTTTAAGTGTGATACTCTCTCTCCATCCGCTTCCCTCCACTATAATCTAGTTATTTATTTTACTAGGACCTCTTTCTTTGCAACTTCTAACATTTGCAGTCAGTTTTGCCTCCCTCAAACTTTGGAGAACCAACAGCAATCCACAGTGATGTCCCATATTGTCCAAAATAAAATTTGAAATTACCATAAAACATTAACTTTCATAAATCTTGCACAAGTGATTATTCAGATTAAATTCACTAGAACAATCGGATTTCTGTCTTTTCCAGACAATTCCAGAATTTGAGGCCTTCTGCCTTAACATTTTGTTCTCGTATTCCTCTATTGGTTCTATTCTAGAACTGGTTAAAATTCTATCACACTGCAAAGCTATGCTGAATTTTTACTTATATAAATTCAAACTGAGATGACAAAAAGTACTTCTCTGACATACCCACCACACTCCCAATCATTAAATACCTCCTCATACAAAATACACATTTCAGAGAAGAGTAGAAAATACCAGAACAAACATTTTTGTGCCTATGTTTAAAAATACAGAGAAATTGCACCTAGTTTGCTTAGAAGTCCAGGCTAAGGGACAATTTCCAAATAGAAAACATCAAACTTGGTATTTGTGCTATCTGGCAAAGCTATGAGCAATGGGAAATTTTTAGGATAATACTATTCTCATCAAGCAGAATGTTCCTTGTTATGTTCCTTGTTATGTTCCTATGTATGGTAATGTATGTTATGTTCCTTGTTATGTTCCTATGTATGGTCATTACAAATTACCACAGAGCATTTAAGCTAATACACTGTTAAAGTTAAATCCTCCATGCTAATTAGCTAGAATTGTACTGGAAGGTATGTTGTAACATCTAAGTTTGGTGACTATTCTGTAGATCTAAAACAACTCTGGAATCCAATTTGCATTCATGTCTAATCATGTCCAAAATGCATTTGTGTCTAATCATGTAACAATTGAGCTCATGTTTTTAAGAATCTAAGACAGAAAGATGAAGAGAACTGCATGTTATATTCTTATAAAAATAGTCACAAAGCCATATCTGGTATTTTCTACTGATTGACGTGGAATATTCTGTAATTAACATGACATCCCATATTTTATCCACAGAACTCACCAAATCTTACATATAAACTGGGAATGACCAATGGCCCTTATTCCCTAAGTCATGCATCAAATCTTACTGGAGTCAAAAGTCACAGAGATGCCCCAAATTTTGGAGGCCCAACATAAAAAGCCTCACTGTGTGATTTTCAAGCACAATTGGAGTTGACTACCCAAGAACTTCACTGTTCCCCAGTGAAAGACAAGATACTAAGGATCCAGCTGGGATCTCCAGATCAGGAGCTCATCACCTCTCCGTTGTTTGCTGCCTGTCACAGTCTGTGTCCCTGATGAACCCACCAGCCTAGTGTCAACACAGCCCCAAAGGTCCCTCAGGAGCACCGTAGCCACCATGACCTGGTTGTGACACAAATGCATCCGAGAGGCGGAGCTATCCACTCTTTTATTCAATGAGAGGTAATCTCATAAACATATTTCTGCTTACAGGTAACCATGCACACTCTATGTTCAAAAATATAATTGTGTTTGTGGGTGCCCCAAAGAGATTGGAATTATCATGTAGTTTTAATAAAATATTCTATCTGTTTCAGCTAAAATTTCTGTTTGATGTAGTGTGACTGGAACCAATTTTGTGTCACTTTCTTTCTCCAGACTAATAAAGAGAATCCAATTAATGAGAGCCATTTAATATTTTTTTAAATCTCATTTTAAATCCTTCTCTCCTTTAGAAGCTAGCAAAGACAGAAAATGTTACTGCATAAAAAAAATTAGGCATCAAAATATAATGATTCTGTATGAGCTCATATAAGAAGGCCTTAAATACTTTGCAAACTTGGGCAGATATGACATGCCTGTTTAATGAAAGAGTAATTTCTGAATTCTTTTGCTGAACAGTAAATTGAATTATTTCCACATAGGCTTTGGTTTCTTCACCCGAAAACTCACACATGTTATGTAGTTGAGGCAAACCAAATTTCTGCTAACTAACCAGGTAATAATTAATTTTTAAAAGTTCAGATGAGATATGTTCTGATGTGAAAAAACACGAGAAAAAAGAAGGAACAGAGCAACATTTGCAAAATGGTCAGCAAATATTTATTGATGGACATCAGGAATGACAATAGATTTTCTACTAAATGGCTAAATTTTAGAAAAACTAACCTATTAAGAGTGGGAAGACTGCACTTCAAATATTACAGCTGTATTTTACAGACAGTATATATTTACTGGAGACCTACTTCCTCTTGATCTAGTCATTTACTAATCCTGGCTACCATATAAAAAGAGATACAGTAATATTTAGTATGTCCCAAATGATTAACGAAGATTAATGTCAGCTTCTAGAAGAGTTGCCACAATACCAGAGAAGAGCTGTTCTGGGTTATCTGCAACTGGCCGTGTTCTTCCTTGTACATTTTCAAAGAGTGGTTTGAATCACTCTTTCTTTTCTTGTGGTGCCGTTGCCTACACTGTTACTGCTTTATGAAGTCGTAAGAAAGAGAAGAATTTGCTAGCCTCTATTCTTTTAGCACATTTGGAGTGTAGCTTTTCTACTCCACTTCACTGACTGCCTGGTGATTGCGTTCTTTGGGGTTTGGTGAAGCAAGAGCATAAGCTGCCCAAGTGGTTAGAGAGACTCAAGGGATGCAGAGCTGCTTGGTGAGTGCAGGGAAGCAACCACAATCCATGTCAAGCATCACATCCGTGCCTGTGCCTGAGATTTCCTGCTGGGAGGTCGTAACAGCTGTGCAGTAATCGCCATTCTTTTGCCCTTGTCACCTCGAGACTGCAAGCCTAGGTTTATATTTAAATTGCAAATGTAACTGGAAAAGCAGTAGATATGCTGGGAGCCTTCTGAGGGACCCCACTCTCCTGGCAGTGAGGGCCTGTGCAGTAACTCAGCAAAACTCAAGAATATAGATTGAACATTTAGCTGATGTCTGCTGGGGGCCCCCAAGCTTCCAACGAGCTTGAACTTTCTGATACTGTAACTAAGATGATGTAACCTTAAATATCATGAATCACAGAGACCAGCTTGTTAGTGGGATATAACTTGACTGAACTTAGAGACAAAGCAAGAAAAACTGATAAAATTCCCCAACAGGAGCCTTGCATCTCCCCACCTCTCACCAGGTGCATGAAATGCATTCCTCAGAATTGTAGAAGTTTGGTTGCACAATCCTGCAAATTTTCATCCTGGTATACCAATGAGCTGATTTTTCCTCTACAATTCCTCCCCTTTCCCCACTCCTCAAATAGCAAATCAGCTCCTGCTCAAAAATGGCACACAACACAATTGCTTCTTTCCCCAGCAGTACCAGAGACCTGGCACACAGAATTGAGGATCAGTTTAAAAATCATGTAACAGCAGCTTTTACAAATAGCAACTCTTAAAAATGTCATAGTAATAAATCTGTGCTAATATTTATTACCTGAAGCTTACAAAATCTTTTTTTTACAGTTAGCTTTTTTTGTTTTTGGTAGTCCACAAGGAGGTCATCTGTTTCAAAAGGCTTTAGGAAAAAAACTCTGCAACAGAAAATAAATACTGCATCAATACAGCAGCACAGTATCTTGTAAGGTGATATTAAATGTGCTAGTTCATATACTACAGTAGGACACTTCATATGGATAATTTTCTTACACTCTCAGAAAAAAATTAAAGGTTATTCACTGAAAATTTTTCTATCAGAAATTTTTATTATCTACTTCCTGCTTAGAAATAATAAGCAGCACTGTGCGAAAATCTTGAATCTGCACTACACAGCTCTGCAAACACTTTCTTCCCCTTGAGCCATCTGGCAGGAACTATCCTTAGATGCAAACAAAACATATTGATTGTTCTTTGAGAAATAAATGTATATTCTTCAAATAATTTAGGGAAGCAAACTTAAGCAGCAGATTTCAGTAAGTCTGTGGCAACTGACAAACATCCCAAACCATATTTTACATCAGCAGTAACAATCAGTCCAGTCCCAGGGAGGAGTGCACTAATTCCTGCCAGGGGTACTCCCACCTACATACCTACTGCAGCTTCTAGATGCTTCTAGATGCTCCCAGAACTGAACTGCAAGGGTAAAACCCCACACATTGGTGGAACTGGCAGAGGTGAGGAAGCCAGCAAAATATTTATTTACTAAGGAATTATATTTAGCAACTATGTATTCACAGAAAATGTTACTTTACTGGTTTTCCCTGAAAATAAAAAGTACAAAATCTCACAACAGGAATTCTAATTTTAATATTATCAACCTTTGTGTTTGGACAGGTGCTGAAATTAACACCGGGATAGACCAAAGCATGGTCCTGACCTGCCTGCCCTGAGTGCGGGGCACCTCAGCCTGCACCTGCCCGGGATCCCAGAGGATTCTCCACAGAGGATGTATAGATATATGAAGGGAGGGTGTCAAGAGGATGGAGCTAGGCTCTGCTCGGTGGTGCCAAGCAATAAGACAAGAGGCAATGGGCAGAAACTGATGCACAGAAAGTTCCACCTAAACATGAGGAAGAGCTTCTTTACTGTGCGTGTGACTGAGCACTGAACAGATTGCCTAGAGAGGTTGTGGAGTCTCCCTGATTGGAGATATTCCAGAATCGTCTGGATGCAATCCTGTGCCATGAGCTCTGGGATGACCGTGCTTGAGCAGGGATACTGGACGATGGAGGTTGGACCAGCTGACCCACCGTGGTCCCTTTTAACCTGACCCTTCGGGTGATTCTCCATAGGGAACAGCCCAGCCAGACTCCACATGGATGCGTACGCGTACCTGTGCCTACCCGCACTACCTCACAAGCTGTTGCTGGAGGGGTCGGCGCCTGTCCCCGGGGGCGAAGGGCCCCCCCGCCCCGGCCGTGCCCGCGCTCCCCTCACGCCGCCGCCACCGGCCGCCC